>VBVQ01004218.1:0-15532 GCA_011636635.1 Tetramorium simillimum | reverse complement strand
ATATATATATATATATATATATACATATAATATAAAAGAACACTGTTGCAATTATTAATTCAGATTGAATCCATACTATTTTCAATATTTTTTTCCATCTTTATAAAATCGTAATGATAAAATATAAAAATGAAAAAAATATTATAAAATTGGAATATTTTTTATAGAATAATTAGTCTAAAAATATGATTTATTCTGCCTCCATGAAGAAACAACAATAATAAAGTTTCAAATATTGAAAACAAAATAAGTTTAGCTGCATTTCGCTTTGCAAAACGCACTTTCGTGCCGTAACGATATCGTTATGGAGGCAACGTAAACAACATGTGAAATAGGAAACGTTCTTTTGACTACTACTACATCACATGATATCGATAGAATTTTGCTTCCAGTTTTATTATTCTCGCCGTTTTATTAATGTTTCTCGTGTACCCGGCATCACCCATCGCGCGTAGAAAAATATTATTTCAAGCATTAAAATATCGCACAATGGAGCGCGAATTTGATCGCCGTAATTAAGTGCGCTCCGATCGAAATAATGGCGCTGCGCGGTGCAGCGATCGCGCAATGTCATGCATTACGAAAGTATTTATTTTGCTGCATTTTTCTATTCGGACGCAATGTCGACGTGACGTTTGCCCCGGAGGAGAAGCCGATATTATTACTGGAGCACGCTGCGCCACAGTATTTAGAATACATAAGCGCGAGCGGTATGTTTGCACACGGCGGCTATGTATACCCCCGAGTTCAGTAACCCTTCTGCCGACGGCAGACGTGCTCGACGAGGTTGAGCCCGGCGAGCACTCGACTCCGGCGCGTCTCTCGCGAGATGTCTATATAGCTGCAAGGTTCGGTACCACTCCGGGACTCCCGGTGCCCGTGTATACAACGATAACGATGTACAACACACAAACAACGCTCACCAATGGGAATCTTCTCGGGAAACACCGCAGGCACCAGGACCAAGAGGACGGTTAAGGCCATGGTCATCATCGTGGCAGTGGATGTTAGTCTGCTGATTCTACCGGCACCAGTGTTTCTCGCGTTTATCTCGGCTCTCCCGGAAACGGTCAACGCGGCGGTAATGAGAGAAACCGCGGTGGCGCGACGCCGCCGTCGCGACGAGGGTGGTCCACCCGTCTCGTGAACAACCGGGAGCATCTTCCGAGCTCCGTGGTCTGACACAAACTACTGTACTCCACTCGGCGTGAACTCGGTCTCTCCTGAACCGCCCCAGCATCCCTCTCGTCCTCTCAACCCCCTAGCTCCACTCCCACCCTCTACTCTCGCGCATCTCTATCTCTCTCTCTCTCTCTCCCTCTCCCTCTCCCTCTCTCGCTCTCTGGTTCGTGGACCCCTTAACCAGCAGCCACCCTCCCGCGTCAGCCGTGTTTCTCGCCCTCCTCCGACGCGGTGCAGCGCTCTCGCTCTCGATCTACCCCCGGACCCGTACCCTTCGTCGCGACTTCCGCCACCACCGACGCACAAGCATCCTCCAGCCTCTCTCTGGCATCACCCGTCTCCCTCCCTCCCTCCTACGAGCGCTGTGTGCTCTATCCTCTCTCCCTCTGTCGCGCCCTCGTGCTTCACTACGGTAGTTCGGGGTGGAAGCGTACGTTTAACGCGCATGTTACGATAGTCGCGGCGCGCGTGTTCGTCTCGGAAATATTCCACGCACCTGCTGACTGGCGCATGGCGCCACGCCGCTACCGATACCGCCACCGATACCCTAGGCATCGCGCCGCGGGATAATTGTCCGTAGGCCGAAATTAAAGTGCGGGTATATTTTGCAAGTTCATTAGCGACCGATTCGACTCGAGTCGACGTGGGCGCCCGGCGTCGCGATTCATACGCGCAAAGAAGTCGATTTTATTGAAATAGGTACAATTGGGGGAAATGAAACAAGCTTATCTATACTATGTTATATTATAACACAATGAAAAATCTCGGCAGAAATGAAAAAAGTATAACCCGAATTATTAAACGCAAATATATTAAAATGTAAAATTCAAATTTAATTTAAGTCTCTTACAATGCAATGCGTCTTCTCAGAATCTTTTATATATGTAGAGTGCATAGCAAAAAATGTAGAAAATGGTAACATTTTTATCAAATTTTGAAACAATCTTTCTTTCGTTTAAATCACATTATTAACTACTATTTTTAACCAGACTCCTCTATATTTAAAATATTTCTTACCATTTTTTATGTATCTCATCTCTTTCACTAATTGTAAGACAATAAATTCATTAAATAAGAAGTATGAAAAAAAATTTTTAACTCTTCATTCTCTTTCCGACATCTTTCACTTATGCAAATATACATTTAATATAATTTTCAGATCTATTATTTTACAAGCTAAAATAATTGATGATTTGACTTACGGATACGATGCGCAGCAGCGGAGTGTAACACATGTCAATCTGAAAAATATATAAAAGTATAATTTAAATTATATTAGCACCTAAATAATCAATAATTTAAAATTTATTGAACTAAATTAAATTTTCCATTCATATTTTAAATAAAAATTTTAAATAATTTTAATAAAATAGTTGTATATAGTTATAAATTATGATTTACGTTGATAAAATAACTATATAATTTTTGAAAAAAACTTTTGATGAAAACATCTATTTTTTTAATATAATAAACAACAGTTTAAATTTTACACAAAAGAATCCAAATTGTCACACAAAATCTTAACCATGTCAAATAGTATTAATTAGTGGAAATATGTATATATACATATGTATACTAACATGTTTAAAATCGATTTAGACCGGGCAAACAGGCGCAACAAATACGAATAAACAATTCGCTTCAATAAATGCGAACGATGCCGCCGCACTAGCGGTGCTATTCGAATTAATTAAAATGAGTTATTTGTTCGTGTTTGTTCGCGCTTAGTCCGGAACTGGTTTAAGATACACGCGCACACACAAATGTACGTAACACAACGGAATAATATTACGTATGTATTGGCGTTCAGAATACATTATAAGACTACAGCGCGAGAACAGGTTAATTACGCAAGTAACAAGTGTAGTGAATTATTAAATTGCTCACCCACGCTGGCTCCGCCGATGCCCGATGCCGCCCAGGCCTCCTCCTCCTCCTCCTCTTTCTCCTCCACCTCCTCCTCCGGCCCTCTCGTACTTCCCGGTTGCTTCTTCACGGCGCTCACACAATATTCACTCGCGAGGCACTAATTATAATTACACATTGATTGTCCAAGTACGACGATTGCGCGACACCGCGCTCTCGAGATTAATAACGGAGCTCGCGAAAACAAGGTTACGATCCCGCGCGATATTCGTCAAACGGCGACATTCGCGACGGTACTCCGCGATACGGCATTTCCCGACGTCAATCACAAATTTCTCGCGCTCTGTATTACGACGCGCACTGTATTACGTGTCGACGGAGGAATAACATGGGGAGAATACGTACGGACGATGCTACGAGACGATACATTTGAGACCCGTGACGTCACGCCAAGTGGACGCGCTTATAATGGCGGAATTCATAAAACGCGCGGCCAACTTCACGCGGCACTCGCTGCGGCGACGCTTTCTGACTCGCTCTCTGTTGAACTTTCGTGCACCTCCGGCATTTTTAATAATAACATTTCCGCGCTTTACAGCGATTATTGTTACAACATGACCGATACAGCATGAACGAACGAACGTACGAATTCATTAAACAACAAATGCTGCAAAATGCAATATTTAAAAAAATGATTAATTTTATCGGCTATTAGCATGCTGGCTTTCCAGTGAGAAATGATGATCGAAAGAACATCGATTCGATATCGATTCAATGTCGATTTGACCAACCATCTCTCACTGGCTTTCTATCAAATATATTTCTCGAAGTGCGCAAATTAATAAAGTTGCGATATAATAGGGATACCGATTTTCTGTCGAGCGATTGATAAATATTGAAGCACGACATTAATGTCCATTTCTATCAATGCAGATTACTTTAATCTCGGTTTAATTTACTTTTCATCTTTTTCTGGACCTAAGAATCCGCGACGCGGCTCGATTCGAAGTAAATCCATTCCGTTGTCGCGACGTTTTGTTAGTGATTAAAAATCTTCAAGATTGCAATCGGCAGTTTTATTCCAAATACCGCCAAATACCACGCGAGTTAATTTAACAACTAATTACATTCCGTCGAAAAGTCCATAAACTTACAATCAGAATTCAATATTGCAGGTGCGATACATTTCGAAATAAATATGAAAGATACAAATAATATTTATAATCAATTGATATGTCACAGCGCTCGGTTACGTAATTACTACTTCATACGAGTCGTTATATACTCATGGTTGAGAATCGCGTAAATGGAGTCCGCTAGTACAAAAAGAAGTACACAGAAGGAAAGCTCGTGCTGTAAAAGTATTTATTTTCACATATTTGCGCGAAAACAATAATAATGAAAGTTTAATGAAAGTTTTCGCGTAAGCGGAAAGATTATTATTTACCGTATAAATTGAGAGACGAGTGTGTTATACTCGCGTTATTCGATTTCTAATCATTTAGAGAATGACCGCGTTTTGAAACAACGTTAGAAGAAATAACAGTAAAAACCGTCACACGAAATTAATCGCGCAGATCGATGAAAGCTAATCGTTCGTAAGAAGTAATCGCGTTTCGGGATGAAATAACGAGACGATATGTAGAGCGGCACGCGGCACTACCTGTCTGTTCGAGCGCTGCCGGGCGAATGATAACACAATGACTCGACGTCCGACCTCGTGTGTGTGCGTACACGTGTACGGCACGTTGGGCAAAACACAGGCACGGGCACTAAGCGTTGCACGTATGTCAGTCAATTCGTCGGAAATTCGTTGTGAAATATTTAAAGTACTGTTACGCGCCCGCGCGCTGAGACGGCTCTTGAATTCGTGCCCCAATGCTGCATCCAGTGTCCCTTGCTGCACATCCCGCACTTTACGTTTCACGTGATTACTGTCTCATTAGAACATAAGTAAATAAACGTAGTCAAAGTTAAAAGCAAATGTCTGCGAAATGGAATATTTAAAGGGTCGATTACTGCGCCGACAGTTGGCGTGCCGTAGATTTCGATCAAACGTATGTCTCGAAATATGCAATATTTAGTAAATCTCTGATATACAAATTTCTATTAAGCGGTTGATAAATATTGAAATACGACATTAACTATGTTTGTGTTTACTGATTAAACGCATCGCGAACGCTGCCCGGTTTAAAGTCAATCCTTTTTGTTGTCGTGATGTTTTGTTAATAATCGAAAACCTTGGTGATCACGTCAACAACTTTATTCCAATACCGCAAAGTGTCACGCGAGTCAATTTAATGGTTAATTAAGACCCATTGAATAGTCCATAAATATACAATTAGAACTCTCAATATTGCACGTGCACTACATTTCGAAATAAATGCGAAATACACGTAATATTCATAATGAATCTATATATTCGTACATCAGCGTTCGATTACATAATCACTCCACACAGCATATCATATGTATATATATATATATATATGTATATATATATAAATCAGTAATTTTTATAAAGTTGAAAAGTTATTGCATTAATTGATATTATCAAAGCATGCGAAACATATTACGTATAAAACAAAGATATAAAAAATTCAGCGTATTTTATTTACTCAAATAAATGTGCTTCATATGGAACTTCATGTTAGACTTTGAATAATATCAACAAATTCCTTCAGTTTGAAATTGTTTCTCGACAAAATAGGATTTCATATATAACAAATTTTAAATATTTGTATACACTCCTTTAATACATTTTTTACAATACTAGCGGTGTTGTACGCGCGCTTCGTGCGCGCTATTTTCCTCTTCTCCTTCTCTCTTAAAAAGGAGATGTAGAGTCTCCTCCTCTCTTAAAAAGGAGATGTAGAGATTTAATTGTTGCCACTTTTCCGCGATGCTGATTGCTTCTCTCGCTTGGCTCACTTCGTACTGCGGGAGCAGCTATCATCACGGAAATGTGTGTATTGTGATAGTTTTGACAGTTCATGTATACCATGACGCGTGGCGCAGTGATCTACGCGAATCATTGATAAAGACAAGGTCCGTGATTTGATTCCGATCAAATCGCCTGTCGCGATTTTTCCTACGTGGGTTAAAGAGATTCAGTCTCCAAAAAAAAATTCCTGGTCACCAGACCATACCGGAGAGAAAAACACATATGTCGCAGGCGATTATATAAGTCTAGCACTTTCCTTATATTGGTTTGAGGCACACATGTTCTTTCGAATGTTTTTAAAACAACGAGAAAAAAAGTTAACTTAATAATTATAAAATTGTTTTAAATTAATTATATAAATATTGATGATAAAACTTCAATTTAAATGTCAAGGCGGTGGCCAGGGTCGCCCCCTTTTTTTTTAGAGAATGAACCTCTTTAACTCTTTAAAGAGACTGAAAGAGACTGAATCTCTTCAATCCGCGTAGGAAAAATCGCGATTATAGCTACTCTCGCAGTACGAAGTGAGCCAAGCGAGAGAACCAATCAACTTCGCAGAAAAGCGGCAACAATTAAATCTCTACATCTCCTTTTTAAGAGAGGAGGAGGATGGAATTAAAAAAAAATTAACTCATAAATCTTACCGCATGGTGATGCGAATAATTCCAAAATCGGATTTGCGTTTACTTTACAACATGCGACTTTATTCTATCCCATTTAGAGAAATAGATTTTCCTAGATACATATTGTATGGGAAATTACTTTAATAAATACATATTTCAAATAATAAACAATTTTTGGATGTACACTCTAAATTTTTGATACGTGCAGTCCATGCGCATATATTCACTCGCATATTACACAAGATGTAAAATGTGTATCTCTTAAAAGTTTTATAGCTTTTATATGATGTACATTGTAACAAAAGTATGGCTCAATGTCGCCTTAGTCCTAAAAATAAAAAGAGTATCCGATATTACATGCACGCATCACATACATATGCATACACACACATACACACACATACACACACACACACACATTCTCTTTGCCAAGAAATTCATAAGAATAAGGTATAACTTAGTGGAAAGCGCGCAGCGTCGCAAACAGTCTCGTCTAATATATGCGCGACGCGTCTTCGCTCGTTGCTCGGATAACTTTCTTCGTCGAGGTTTTAAGCGGTCGGACGGTCAACTTTATACGTCCGCGCTGGCGAATTATGGAAATCCTTCCTGAAAAAGTTCAAAGTGCGGCGAGACCACGCTAACGTGTCAAAAGGTGCAAGTCGTTGTTAAAGTTCGTCAAAACTTTTCAGAAAAAGCATTAATGTTTGTCCTGACGCTATCACGTTATCATTTTATCGTGCGATTACGTATTTGCGATTTAATAGCGGAGATCAGCGCCGGAAGTACTTAATATAAATAACGTAATTAATCTGCTTGCCAACGAAGAGTCATAAATCAGTAATTTGCCCTAGGGACTCTAAGAATTAATTTTTTTTCTATTAAAGATGAGTTTAGATATCTGATTGCGCTTAAAAAATTCTCAAAAAGAAAATCATTGAAAAGATTATATTATTTTTGACATTTTCACTCAAGAGAGAACAAAAGTTTCATCATTATTGAATATCGCGCAAGTATTATTGTTACGTATTATCGTAAACGTTGCAAAGCTATGATGCGAGATAATAGAAAGACGTATTGTAAGATTGCAAGAGTTCTCATATATTTCCTCGGCGCAACGTTTATTGGGATTTGATTTACTCGCGGCAGGAGTAATTTGTCGCTCGCAGGTGGCCGCAGTAAATCTCGCGGATTCATGTCTGAGTCGAAGGTTCTCCCATGCGCCCTTCGACGCGCGAAAGTCATAATAACCCGACTGCGGAATAGGGCAAGCCGCGCATGTTGCTCGCAAAACGTCCCGCCATCGCGCCGGAGATTCGGGAACACGTCCGAGAGCTACGGACCCTAGACGCGTAAAGCGTGTCCCGCGTGCGAACAAACGATCGTAAAACGTCGCTCTGGATCATTGGCCGATGATTGCAGGGGAACTGATTTGAAATTCCCTTCATGAACGCCATCGTCGCGTAAAATCCGCACGTGCTTCACTAACTCGCAACTATTTAGTTTAGCTTCTAAGAGAAAATTGCCGATTCGTTAATCTTTATTTCATTAGTTCAACTAATTTATTAGTTTCTCATTAATCAACATTAATGAGAAATTCCAAAATGTTTTATAGTAAAGCTAACAAATTACCAGATAGAATCAACTCTTTGATTGCGAAAGACGTGTATAAATATTTCTCGGAAATACATGTTTTACATATAATTATATTACATAAAATATATCCACACATATTTCATATTATTTTCTTTCTTTAGTACAATCTCTACATTCATTTATAGAAAATAAAAAGAAAAATTAAAAAATAATTAAAAAGATGATTTTCAAATTGTCTCATTTACAAAAAAATAGTTTGAAAAAATGAAAAAAATTGCTCACACACGCACAAATAAATGTAATAATTATATGTAAAATATGATTATATATGATTGTACATATATGTATATAATTATAATATATAGAATATTGTCTAATCGCAATTTTACTTTTTATTAAAAAAAATAATGCCAGTTACTTTTCTAATTATTTTTCTTATACATATATATAAATAGAGATTGAACAAAAGAAAAAGATATATATGGACATATTTTATGTATAATTGTTGTGTGTACACGTATAAAAAATTGTTTCCAAGTATGTACATACGTATGTATGTCACATTAATCACTATTGCTTTATATTAATTAACGTAATCATATCATTGTATCAAATTTATTGACAAAATTAAATATGCGTGAATTTAACGCGTTGAAAATTACAATTATTTTCGATAAAAAATGTGCCGTTAAATCACTATTTGAATCACTATTTTACGTCCATAATTCATTTTTAAATAAAATATCATTTAATTTTTAATTGGTGGAAAGAACAAATAATTAAATGTGCATTTAATAGCAGTCTTTTTTCATTAACATTATCTATATTTTGAAATATTTATAACTATATGCATAATACTCCATTATTATGAAATGTATATATGTAATAAAAATAAAAATATATCAATACTTGTTGTAGTAACAATTCGCAGATAATCGATGAAAAATGTGAAAAAGAAACAATGTGTTAATTCTACAGAATACTTCCCTGGAAAAGAGAATCACAACGCATCGAATAAATTAAAAAATAATACCAATTTACGATAAAAAAATTCTTATAACATGAAAATAGATTCCAGCACAATATCGGAAATTATTGATAAAGATGACATCAAGAATAATTAAATTAAATTCATGTACGAAAGCAGTAATTAACAAGAATATAGTCATATTATGTAAATTATAATACACTGGTGATTACTGCACAAAAGTAAGCAAAAACTTTTATAAATTTTCAAAAATTTCTTCCTTTATAAAAAAAAAGAAATTTTTTGAAGCGAATACGGACCATAGTCTTTTAGGAAATTCAAAAAGAAATGGTTTTATAAAAGAATCTCATTACAAAATTACAAATATTAAACTTTTAGTTACTGGCGTAGTATGCGTATTGAAATAAAATATTGATTATTTTACCGCCAAAAATGAACGAATAAAAAGGCCAAGTTCTTATGTATCATAAAAAATATGTGCAAGAGCACACCTACTTACATTAACCCAGATAGCACAAGATCTCTAAAATATGTCCTATGGACATTCCTAGAACATAGAGACGTTTCTCAGAATATTCTTCAGATATCTCTTGAAGATTTGTGCTATCTGGGAATGGTGGTATATATGTAATCTGAAAAAATAGTCTTTTATTTGTCAAATATATACGATCGATTGTTAATGAAAAGACCATATATATGCGATTATAAGGCGGACAAGAAATACAAAAATACAAAATCCTGCGCATTAGACATATGATTTATTTCTCTGCGTATGCATACGTTCGTACATATTTTATACGACTGTGCAAAGCAATAAATATCGTTTGATAAGCAACGATGCTTGTGATCCCCGATCGTAATAAAAGTCATTTCCAAATCGTAATAAAAATCGCGTACATGTAACGGATTCGTTTTATGCAATAGTTGTATGAGATGGACGCACAGCATACAAGTATAAGCTGATGCAGCTTCAAAGGCGGCGGTACTTGCGCAGTAGCGTGCATTCGGGATCGAGACTGGTCGAGATCTCGAGATAGGAGCGTTTGATGAGAGAGGTTAGGTTTTGATAAAGAGTAGCAGCGTATGTCAACAATAAGTCAATTTATGAAATAAAAAAATCGTGTCGTGAACGTGATTAATATATGTTGTAAAATGGATCCAGCTTTACTCAGAGAGCGAGAGCTCTTCAAGAAGCGTGCTCTAACCACACCAGTGTGAGTACTTATGGTTTTTCACGTATGGTTATCTTGCTGTCCATCATGTATATTTATAGCAAAATATTAGATATAATAATAAATATTTATATGTAGATATTCAATTTTATGCAAATATTTTTGCTTTATGAAATCTTGTATCTGTCAAGTAGTGTTGACTGAGTACATAACCTATTATAGTGGTGTAATAGTAGTGTGGCATATTAAAATCATATTTGTGATATATATCGTAATATTTGGATTATTCACATGAAAATATAAATGTATTTCTCATAATGTGATTACAGAGTCGACAAAAAGAAGCAGGAGAAGGAAGCTGCGAAAGATGAACCTCCAAAGAAGAAACCTAAACCATCGTTGGTATCTACAGGACCAAAATTGGACATGGTCAACTATAAAACCATGACTGGTAGTACGCAATACAAATTTGGCGTGTTAGCGAAGATAGTAAAACACATGAAAGCAAGGCATCAAGAAGGAGATGATCATCCGTTAACGTTGGAAGAAATTTTAGATGAAACGAATCAATTAGACGTTGGATCAAAAGTATCGTTTTCTATTATATTTCTATTTTATACTTTTTTTGCTATCGAAGCACGTTACATAGTTTCCTTTTATATACTTTCAGGTCAAACAATGGCTACAAACCGAAGCTTTAGTACAAAATCCTAAGATTGAAGTAACTGAAGGTAGATTTGTTTTCAAACCTATGTATAAAATTAAAGATAAAAAATCCTTACTGAGACTTCTGAAACAGCACGATTTAAAAGGTCTCGGTGGTATCTTATTGGAAGATATACAGGAAAGTTTACCTCATTGTGATAAACATTTAAAGGTAAATCCAAATATATAGAAATTATTTATCTTTGGTTGCGTTTTGAAAAATACTAATATTTATATATACATATATTTCAGAGTTTGCAAAACGAAATATTGTATATTATACGACCGCTTGATAAGAAAAAAATTATCTTTTATAATGACAAGACAGCTCAATTCCCTATTGATGAGGAATTTCAAAAGTTGTGGAGAGCTGTTGCTGTAGATGCTATGGATGATCAAAAAATAGATGAATATCTTGAGAAACAAGGAATTAGATCGATGCAAGATCATGGACTCAAGAAGCCAGCACCAATCAAACGAAAGAAACCTGTTAATAGAAGGAAACAATTTAAGAAACCAAGAGACAATGAACATTTGGCAGATGTTTTGGAAACATACGACGATTAAAAATTTCATAATTATTCTGCCATATCAAATAAACTTTTACATAAAAATTTAAAAAAAATTGAACAAATAGAATTATAAATTAGGAATATTATTAAATTTACTTTGTAAATAATAATTATTATTCCAAGTAAAAACATGAAAGATATTTTTGGATATTTTCATTTTCTTTGCGCGAATTACTATTGAACAACGCTTATGTTCCGAACATTCGTTTGTATCATAATAACAGTAACTAAAGTAAATTATTGTTCAACGAATAGCTATAATTTATTTTAAGAATATAATAAGTAAAACATTTATTGTTATATCTCACATTGTAAGTACAAAATAAATATAGAATTGTGTAAGTCGCAATGCTTATATAAACTATGTTGGTCACACACAGCAATCAGTCTTTTTTAAATAGACTGTTCAATTTGATGGAATAGTAAAAAAATTATAAAATATATTACTATATTATATATTACTTATATTGTGATATACGTAAGAATATTTTATAAAACTATTAGAAATAATTTCTATATTATTATTTTTCTCTAAATTGAATTTTTCTAATGCATTTTGAAGTTACGAATCATACAATTTAAGTAGTTTTTATATCTTATTAAGAATGTATTATAAAAATTTGTACATATTTATATTATTTGAATCTTATTACACTCTACAAATTAAAAATTGATATTTTCTTTGGCATCTTTTGCTTCTACTTCTATTTATTATAAGAAATTATATTCCCGAATGTCCTACTTTTTTTCACGTTTCTTTAGATATGAATCGATCTTTCATTCTGAGGGATTTCTTTTTTCATACTTGTAATATATGCACATACTTCGACCAATAATATTAATCTTTCGGTAAAGCAGAATCGCTTTTTCCTCTTGAATAAGCACGTGTTGCTTTACTGCCGAGCATTCTATCCAGCAAAGATTGTTTGTTTCTTCTTCTAGCTGCGAGAACTTCTCTGCATAATTCGTGAAAAGATTCCGCGACCTGAGCAACCTATGAAAGTTATTTGATCATTTGGAAAAGGTCCATAAAAATACACGAATAAAGATATTAAAAATTCCAATTACCTGCTCAGCTGCAGTTATTTCACTAAACCAGCATTCGAAATCCTTTGCTAATATCTCTCCCTCCTCAGCACTGACTTGTCGTAAATGAACCATATCAGCTTTATTTCCAACAAGAGCAAGAGGCATCGCAGCTTCGGGATCAGCTACCGCGAGAGCTTCTTTTGCCTTTCTGACAAAAGTAAAAGAATTTCTGTCTGTTATCGAATAAACCAATAGCAAGCCATCCGCCCATTGTAAAGTTTCCATCGATGGTAGCTCATCCTCACTCTAAAAAATTAAAATCTATAAAAAAACTATCTATAAATTAATATATAATTAGTGAAATTTTTTATAAACAAAAATTACCTTTGGACAAGTATCTGAAATCTCAAAAAGAATTGGTTCCCCGTCAACTAGTACTTCATGTTTGTATCTGGTTTCTAGAAAATAATATAAAACTTCTTTTCAATATAAATAATATATAATATACAATAATTATTATTTATAACACAAATATATAATTTTGTGTAAAAATAAAATTACGATTTCATTTTTTGCGACAATTTTATAACATATTTTTTTAATTTCGCTCGAAATTTTTTTTTTTAATTTGATCTAGTTTGATCTAGTAGTGTTCATATAGTGTCAATTTTATTGAAACAATTTTTCTTTAATTTATAATCAATATCGCTTGTGTAATTGCCAAACAAGAAATATAATATATTATCAATCGTTTGAAATAAAAATGATTTATATCGTTTAATTGGATTTTATTTTTGCACTTAAATTAATTGTTATTTTGTGTTTTATTTAAATACAAAATAACAATTAATCTAAGCGCAAAAATAAAAGCAAATTAAACGATATAAACCATTTTTATATTGTTTTTTACTTTTTTGTCTTATTTATTAATTTATCAAACGATTGATAATATATTGTATTTCTTGTTTTCTTTATATATATGTTTTTTTAAATATTCTCCAAACAAAATACGAGTTGTTGATAAAGTTACTTTATAATGATTAAAACAAAAATAATAGAAAAAGAATTATTTGCATTTATTATGACATAAACATATAATTTCCTTATATCTTATCCTATGTTGCATAAAAAAGAAATGTCCTCAGATTTGAATGAGTTTTTTCCTTGAACGTGTCAAAGTGAGTCGTAGTTATTAACGTCGCTCTCTATGAGAATATTAAGGTATATTAGAATAAATTTATATCATTAATTTCTCAGATCGGATTTACTTTGAGATGCTAACAGCACGTGCCTCTCTCCTGTCTACGACCGCGTCTGTATTTGTGCAAAACGAAAAAGTTTTGTTCGAGTATCAACCTCGCATTAGTACCCATCCTGTCTAGTGTCAAATTCGTCTTCGATAAATTTAGAACGGACGCGGCCCGAGGTATGCAGATCCCTCTCTCGAATATACGTAGCCTTAGAAGCGGATACAGTTGCTGGCCATTTTTCAAACTGACGCTCTATTCTATTATGTACTTTGCCGCATATACGTCAGTTTTTGTAAAATAGGTGAATTAATAAAATCAGAGAAATATCAGCGTTATTATACGTTAGAATTTATCAATGTTTTTAATCGCTTTTCTACTAAGAAACTTATTATCAGGCGAAACCACTCTGAAAATGCAACATAATTTAACAAATAAACTCGAGAATTAATTTGATATTCGTAATAATTACGTCATATTATCTTTATTACATTATTATATTATTTTTTATCTTTATTCCATTTATTATATTATTTACATTAATGAGTCTGCAGAACGAGGCATAAAACAAAGCACGGGAATAGGCTGTTCATTGAATCAATTGGCAATGTAAGAAACAGCACATTTAGCGTACATTTATTTTATAATACTAATTACGTCCAGATCTCACTCGCGTTCGCGCCGCGCACTCGAAACTCGTAAAAAAATTTGACTCTGAAGTAAAAGAAGTCTGTTTATTCGTCAAAAATATAAGATACCTGTAGGTAAGCACATCTGTGCAACTCGAAGTACCGTCTCAGAAGTTTTCATTGATGGTCATTTACAAACAAGTTTATTATCCCGAGAACACTGTCTTACTATGTTCCCGGCGAGCATATCAACCATACTTTAAATATTTCGCGACGAATTTTCGATAAATTGATTGACATACAATGCTCAGCGCATTGTGTTTTGCCCACTATGTATACACATTGATACACAAGGTCGGACGCTGTCGCGACGCCGCGTCACTATGTGTTATCATTCGCACGGCAGCGTTCGAACAAACAGGTAGTGCCGCGAGCCGTTCCATACATCGTTTCGTTATTTCATCCTGAAATGCGATTATTTCTTACTGACTGATTAGTTTTCATCGATCCGCGTAATTAATTTCGTGTGATGCCTTATACTATTTCTCGAAACGCGACAAGCACTAATTGTAAGAATGCGCGAGCAAGATCATTTTCTATGAATTATTAGACATTGAATAATGCAGAATATAATATATTCGTTTCTCGATTACTTTTTATATGCGATGTTTTTATATGCGGTAATTTTTATATGCGACGAATAACACTTCCTTCTATGTAAACCTTTCATTGACTTATTATTGTTTTTGTGCAAATATATGAAACGAATATTTTTTTAACTTACACGAGTTTTCTTTTTGTGTATTTTTTATGATACTAACAGATTTCATTTACGCAACTTTCAACCGTGTAAAAAAAAACTATGAGTACGTCGCATAAATCGAGGGACGTACACTGAAAAAAAAAATAGTTAGATCCAAGAAAATATTTTTTCACGTAGTACCAATGGTGCTATTTACTTAATATAAACACATATTTA
>VBVQ01004217.1:0-15536 GCA_011636635.1 Tetramorium simillimum | reverse complement strand
ACGTCACATTGTGCGGGAATGATATTTCCGTGCCGAAAGTAGCCTACTGTGTGAAATTGGCTACTTTCGACACGGAAAACTGTTAAAAAAGGGGCACTTTTCAACGCACATGTGATATAAAAGTAATTAAATGTATTATACTTAAATACTCGAACTTTAGGCTGCCTCATTCGCTATAAATGCTTCTAATTAAAAACCTATTATAACCTGAGAATTTGGTATTAAGATTTTGTTTTAAAATGATCTCAGGAATTTATCCTTAAGCATTTGTGTCACAGTTTTTACGAGATATCCTGTATTTATAAATAGATTTTTTTCAAGTCATGTAACATTTAAATATCCGAGAGTTTCGATTTTAAAAATCGTTGCAATCCTTCTCTAGAATCAGTTGCAGTATTTGCCAATAAAAAATAAAAAAAATCATCGTTATTTTTATTTACAGAGAACATCTGTAAAAGACTAAAGAATAAATATACGAAAATTATATTATAATTAGCAAATTAAAAGATAATACACAATAAAAGTAAAATTTATTATTATTAATTATGTTAAATTCATTATTATTAATGACAGAATGTAAGTACATTATCATTCCAGTTGAAAAAAGTAATACTATTAATAGTCGGTTTCCAAAAAAGGTAACTGTAATAATAACGGCGTTACAAATATTGTTTTACTTTTAACTTTGGTTGTAGAGGTACATTAAGAGTAGTTTAAGGAGTAGTTTAAGGGATGGAAAACACACACACACACATACGCACACATATATGCATACGTACACGCATATGCACACGCACACGTACACGCATATGCACACGCACACATGCACGCGCACGCGCTTATGTATATACGAGGGGGAATCAAAAATTATCTATACTTTTCGTTCTACATTTTTCTACAATTTATTTACACAAAGGTAGGACTTCAACATGTATATCATTTTTCTATATGTACATATTGAAGCCCTACCTTTGTGTAAATAAATTGTAGACCGAAAAGTATAAATAATTTTCGACTCCCTCTCGTACTATATTGTAGATGTTGTTAACATAGAGCATATGAAATTTTTGTTTTTATAGATTAAATTTTTCGACTCCATTTTCTACTAATGTAGTTTCTATATGTAAAACTGTAAGATTAAACAAAATAATAAGAGTAGAAGTGGCAGTTAGATATTACATAAAATACAAAGAAAGATTTGATAAGAATATAGAGAACGCTGTAAGTATAGCTTTTATTTTTACTTAAATTATTTATATTAATTTTCACAGAAAGTTCAATCTTCTCTCTCCCTCTCTTTTCCGCCTTTTTTTCCAATTGCTTTTTCTTCTTTGTCTTTTTTCCTTCTCTCTTTTTCTTCACTTTTTTCCATTTCTTTTTCTCTTTTCTCCCTTTCTCCTTTCTCTTTCTTCTTCTTTCCTCTCTACCTTTTTTCCTTCTTATCCTTCTCTTTTCTTTTTCTTTCTTCCTATAAGATGGAGAGTCAGATATATTAGATGTATGCAAAAGTTTTTTAGTCTTTTTTTAGTATTTATTTGTTTATTATATAATATAGTGATTATAAATCGATCTGAAAAATATTTTCCCTCATATTCTATAATCTTTTGCTACCTTTCGGGCAACTGTCGGATTCTTTTGCGATAGAAAGATATTAGAAGCAATGAATTTATCAAAACATTTTTATATTTCTACTACATCTTAAAAACGCTGTCCTACTAAGGAGTGCTGCATCGACCGGAATAGATGATAATCCGAAGGCACCAAGTTAAGAAAATACGCCGCGTGCGGAAGAGCTTTCCAGCCCAAGTTAATGATGATTTGTTGACTGGTTTGAGCAACGTGCGGTCCAGCATTGCCGTGCAACAAAATGACTTTTTGACTCCCTTTTTTGACTCCTGGCCCAGCAAATGATCTTTTCCCCTCAATTTGGTCGGCCAAATCATTCAATTGACGACGTCACCATTTAGCACTTGTGTTTGGGACAGGTTTTCATTCAATAAATTGTTGGCTTCAAATTTTTGTGACGTCCCAGAGCGCAGACGATCACTCACGTCAAAATCATTGTCTTTAAAGCGATGAAACCAATAATTGTATGTATTGTGGGACGTAATATTTTTTCCAAGATTAGAGCAAATGGATTCACATGCTTTATCATTTTTTCCTAGTTGGAATTCATATTGAATACAGTGTCGAATATAAAGTTTTTTGTCGCTCATTGTATTAATTGTTATTTTTAAAGTTATATGTAACAATGAATCATAATGAATGGTGTTTTAGAAAGTTCAATATCCTTACAAAACACCTTACAAAAACACAAAATACTCGTAGTAGGAAGATATTTCAATTTACAATAATTACATTAGAGGATTGAAAAAAACTTTTGCATATACCTAATATGTATGTGTATGTTTGTATGTATGCTTCAGTGCACTGTTCATTATATAATGTTTTTTATTTAAATATATATTGTTTTGTAGATTGTAGATGTGTTGGGAGATAAAATGACAGAATGTAGATATACAAAACCTATTGAAACATTTGATCATGGCTTTAGGCCAGAGAAATGGTTTGAAGTTGATGTAATCAAAAAAGGTAGAAAAGCTTTAGAAGAAGTTAATTTGAAATTGGGTAAGTCATAATATTTAAAAAAACCGACATTTTAAATATTAAATATAGAACTATAAATCATTCAAATATATTGTTGAACTTAAAATTCTTTAAAATATGATGAATATGTAAATATTATAAAAATATTATATAAAAATATTTTCTATTATGAACTTAATATAAATTTTAATAAATTTTTATTGTCTTTAATAATTGGATACATTTTAATTGTTTTGACATTTTCAACATTATTATAATACTACAATTTTTTATTTTATGATTTTATTTTGCAGGATTGGCATTTGATGATTGGGATTTAGACTTTTATACGGAATTATTTGTCCAAAAATTAAAACGTAATCCAACTAGTGTAGAATGTTTCGATCTTGCCCAATCTAATAGTGAACACAGTCGGCACTGGTTTTTTAAAGGTCGTATTACTTTGGATGGCGAAGAGAAAAAACAATCCCTCATTGACATGATTATGGATACGCAGAATTACTCTAATCCAAACAATGTGATTAAATTCAGCGATAATAGCAGTGCGATAGAAGGATTTAAAATTCCTGTATTACGTCCCATAAAAACTTATGAATGCAGCAACTTTCATTTGGAAGACATCAAACAACATCTTATTTTTACTGCAGAGACTCATAACTTTCCAACTGGTGTAGCACCTTTCAGGTAAATTTAGGTTAAATATAATAAAAGTAAAAAAACCGAATTTAATATTTTCATTTTTATTATAATTTGTTTGCTTATTCATTTATTTATATGTTTATTCTTTAAATGTATAAAGGTACATATAAAGGTTATGCAGAAAGTAAAACTTAATTTTTTTTTCAATCATTAATAAAAATAGAAAAGTGAAATTTTACACTGCTATGTATAGCAGTTTATATACTACAAATTTGAAGTTTTAAAGTTTCCCGTATTTGTGTACGGAATTACATAGCATTTCATCAAATAGTACTATGAATTGTTAAAATAGTATCTGTTTATGATTGGCGTTAACCCATTACTTCCCAAACGGACATTTTATAGTTAGAGTTACCGGCGATAACGGTACTCATGCAAATTAAGAATCTTTTTTAATTTTTTGTTTCGGATGATCCAGAGAGCTGAAATCACCTGCGCCAGTAACATACAAGTCTATTTTTTATGTTCTAAAAAAATTCATAAAGATTAATACTTTTAGTATTAAAAAATATTTTTTATATTCTTTTACAATAATATTATAATAAACAAAAATATTTTTTTATTTAGATACAATACTTTTTTAGAAAAAAAATAAAGAATATTGCTTCATTTTTTCGCTCGACACAGTAGAATATCCCCTTAATATAAGCTACAAGAATATGTAATAAAAAATATAGAGTTCTGTTTAAAAAATCGAAGGTGACCTTTACATGACCTTTAAATTATTATTTAAGGTCAAACCAATGGCAACATCTTATGTCTCCTTTCAAACCATACAACTTTTGTCAAAAACATTTTTCTCTAAAGTACTTCGTTTCCAAGATATGAGTCTGTAACACTTTAACTGACTCATCCGGTATATACGCAAATATAAATTACCATAAGTAAATCTAAACACCTGAAGTTATAATTTTTCGTTAGTGAAAGCGAATCATATGAACGGCCTCTAGGTGGCTATCTTTCTCTATAAGAGAAATCTAGCCATCATGAAGAATAAAACGATAAGCAAGCGGGAAGCACAAGAATTCAAATTTAGTAGTGTTGGTCTAGTTGTATGTGTATAGATCCAGTTGGCCCCGACATTTCATTTAAAACCATGATTTGGAAAAATTGCTAATGTTGCTTTAAAAAAAGATTAATACATACACTGACCAAATATTAGAATTCAATATTTGCTATAAAAAAAGCATTCAGAACTTTAATATTTATTTCACATTACGATAAATGTCTAAATTATGATTAATGTCCAATATGATATATTAGATGAATATTATTGTTAATATTGACCCAATATTATTTAACTAATATTAATTAAATCAGAGAAGGCGTCCACTTTGTAATATTCGACCGATATTGGCAATTAATCTGTATCAAATATATGTATAATATTAGATTTACATTACTTCCCAATATTAGACTAATATATTGTGCTACTAGAAATGTTAGAATAGAATGTTACATATCAAGTGAATTATTAATTTTTTATGATACTATTTTGACATTTTTAATATGTAAAATGAAAAAAATCGATTTTATAAAAGAAATATAATTCAATTTAAAAACCTAAATTGATTATGAAATTACTTTTTTCTTCTCTGTTCAAAGAATTATTGCCGTTATATTTTTTCTAAGAAGGATATAAAATTTTAATTTGTTTTATTTATTTTTTGAAATAGCAGATATATTTATCATTTTGTTTTTCATGTTTTTTTCCTATATTTTAAGTAATTTTAAGCATGTAATAATATTGTTTAGTGGAGCTACAACGGGTACCGGAGGTCGATTGAGAGACATCCAAGGAATTGGTCGAGCTGGATATTATATAGGAGGTACTGCAGGTTATAGTGTCGGCAATCTTTGTATTCCAGGTATACTATATTTATATTTTTATTGAATGTATTTTAAATTTTAATTGAGGAAATTCCTTTAAGAAGACGCATGTATATTTTTTTTTTATTTTTTCTTCCATTCTTTTCTCTCTTTTGCTCTCTCTTTCTCTTTGTCTTTCTTTCTCCTTCCTCTCTCTTTTTATACAATGTTTGATAACATTGTTCAACAAAAAATTACTTTTTTTCTATCAAAAGAATGAGAATAATTGTTCTCTGTAGTTTTTTCGATGCTAAATACAATTCCATTTACTAAATTGCTTCGTCACAGCACAATTTTGAGAAATTTGCAGTTGTAACGATGCCTCCCATAAGAGCATCGTTCCTGACGACTATCTGTCGGAAACCGTCCGGAATCGGCTCGCTCCGCGCGATCAAGTCCGGTTCGAGTTTATCTGGCGAAGCGACGGGGATAGCCGAGCGTGGCGCGGCACCGACATAGACATAGTATACTAGACTGCGCGTTCCATACAAGAAATGTACCCAAATTAGAAAGAGACAACAGGTTTTGTGCCCTGAACCTCTCTTTATCTCTTAATACCTATTCCACCAATCAACAACCACTTGGTTTTCCCCCACGACATTTTTAGATAAAGATAGAATAAAGTTTTAACAACACTTATTTCTTTCTATTTTGGTGACATATTCTCACAATGGAAAAGATAGGGAACGTGCAGTCTAGTATATTATGTCTATGGGCACCGAAGGTCCGTTTCCCCACCGTACCGGCCCGAATTCTAGTATATCGCTAATGCAGGGCTAATTACCCCACCGCGCTAAAGAATTAAGTCGGAATAAAAAGGCCGATTCCGGAGAAACAAGTCGGATTTTCCGACAGCGCGCTAGCCGCGAGACATCGTCTCGTCGAGCCACTGGAAACCATCCCGAGCATGGTAGTAACACGAGCAAGAGCGTGCTCTGCCCCTACCATTCCCGCTGGCCCGCTTTACCGATCCGCTCGAGTACGAGCAAGAAGGTGAGAGTGTACTCCGCCCCCGCCGCGGTAATTCCCGGCCGTCTACGCTCAGTTCATTACCGCTCCGTCATATATCGTCAATAACTATCTAGAGGTGAGAGAGCTGGTAGCCTTTTAGCCGGCAACATGCAGTGAATAATTTCTAACCTTCATGTCGTAGGATAGGATTTTCAACCAATCGCTCGACTGTTTATCTGCACATGCGAAAATGAGGACTCCGTCCCTCTTTCAAAATTCAATGAATACGGGATCCCTAATACTCTCTAGGTGCGCGAAGATGCAATTTTTGATCAATTTTCTGAACAGGGCAACATTCTTTATCCTCAACCTATTGTTAGGATAGCTCTTATTACGAGAAATAATCTAACAAGCCTCCTTTCCTCTTGAGCATACGAACCTTGGTCAGCAAAACCTTGAGTTTCTAGCTTTGGTTAGAAGTTGGAAATATATTCTGGTCTGATGCATTTAACTATTCCAGCCGAAGCTCGCTCTCCCTTGTCTCCGGTTCCATCAGCTCTAGGAGGAGTTGCTTGAGCAATGACTGCTTCCTCCTCTCTTTGCTGTTTCTCGTAGCAATGTCTTGCAGCGCCGTTAAAACGAACGCGGGCTTTTGAACGGTCTCTTGAGAATGCCACCTTCGCGTTTCTCCTCTGGTCATTCGCTCTTTAAGAAAACTACGCCCTTAGAAGGGCTTAATTAATATTATTAATATTGATATTGGTATGCTCTATTTGAGTTCTACGAATATCACGGTCGTGCGATATCACCAGAGAGGGCGTGAATACCCAGGACTTGGCTACCTAGTAAACAAAATGTTCGCATTTGCCAACAAATTGTCAACAAATTTAATCAGAAATATTTAGCAAATTGGCTACAACCATGTCCGCATTGAGCTTGGATTTTGTCGCTAACATTTGATGACAAAACACGATAGCAAATTGTCGGCAAGAATCGAGCAAAGTCTGCCGTCAGATTGCGTTGCGCAGATCCTGCTCAATTTCTGCTTACAATCTGTCGACTTATGTCAGCAGACTTTGCTCGGTTTTTGGCAACAATCAGCTTTCACGCCTTGTTTGCAGATTTTGTTACTTTTTTGCTGATGATAACATTATTTTACAAAATTTGGTAACATTATTTGGTGTAACAGATTTTGTATCAAATTTGTTGCCCTTTTATCAATAAAATTTGTAGCAGGCACTTGACGAAATCGAAATCAGGTTTGGCTATCTGAGTAATTACTTCTGGAGAACCCCTGGTGTCCAGAAAGAAAGGTTAGCGACGCAACACTCCCTATGTCACGTAGTTCTCGGCACGATATTTTATATCTTGACTTGAGATTTCTCTTACTTGATCATCCACCTCTGAGCAAGTGACCCCGTATACGACCTCAAGCCGCATCACTCTCTCTGGAGTTTCGGTCGGTCATCTTTGAGAAAACTAAATCAGCTCGGCATCTGCAATAGGACTTCGACAAGATGGAAACCCATTCGTGGGCTTAAACTAAAATTATAATAACTTTTTATATAAATATTTGTTTAAATAACGCTTGACACTGTGGAACTAAATAGATTATATCTAAATTGTCATTGCCATTTTATTATTTTATATTTATACAAACATTGTCATTTTATTATATTTAATATGGCAAATGTTTATTTTTCTCAGGTTATGATTTACCATGGGAAGAAAAAGATAAAGTTTATCCTAATAACCTAGCTTCACCGTTGGAAATAATAATCGAAGCGAGCAACGGTGCTTCTGATTACGGAAATAAATTTGGAGAACCTGTAATATCTGGTTTCGCACGTTCTTATGGAGCGACGGATGAT
This sequence comes from Tetramorium simillimum, assembly GCA_011636635.1. Lineage (NCBI taxonomy): Eukaryota > Metazoa > Arthropoda > Insecta > Hymenoptera > Formicidae > Tetramorium > Tetramorium simillimum. The sequence continues at coordinate 7,539 of VBVQ01004217.1, read as the reverse complement.
ACAGGAGTTAGACGAGAATGGATCAAGCCTATAATGTTCAGTGGAGGATTAGGTACCATGGATGCAAATCTAGCTAAGAAGGTAACATTTAGTGATCTTGATATCTTCGATGCGCTTTCACTTGAATAAAAATTATTATAATTATATGATATTCTCCTTCATACCATATAATTTTGGTTACACAAATTTTTGTCTGGATTTTATAGATTTGAAGATATTTAAAGTAGTAATAGATAGAAAATATATAGAATAGAAGATATTTAAAATGGTTATTGCCTCACCCTATATACATATAATATACTGCTCAACAAAATTATTGCATAAGTAAATTTATGTCAAAATTTTGCATAATTTTAAACAAGCATAACATTGTGAAAAATCGTCGCATTTTTCATTTTTTAAAAAGCATTTTAAAGTTTAAAACTTCATTTAAATGCTTTTTAATTATTTCAATTATCTTTTTTCTCACAGAATGGCACAATGATAAAGCTTGTTTTGTCAAAATAAAATTTTTAAGTAACTTTGCCTCATTACACCTGCTGTAGAAAAAATCGAGAAAACTTTCTTTATTTGTACCTAAAGCGGGATCTATTCCCCTTAATTTAATTGCTAATACTGGCGGTAACTGGTTGAAAATGCATATGTAATTTAGAGACGCCGTGACACTATGAAAAAAATCGTAGAATAATTTTTGTTTTAATTTGTAGAGAAAAGTTTGTATTTTACGATGACTATACATAAGATTTGTGAAAAAAATTCTTCCAACCCAGAAAAATGCAATTTCAATTATGCAATTTTGACAAAGTAATACATTTTTTACATGTTGTTTCAATTTCATTTCCTGACGTAAAAAATAAGGTAAAAAAAATACAATAACAGCGTTCAAAAGAGTTAACTTTCAGCTTTTTATGGAATGTTATATGTTGATTTTTTCATAAGTTGGAACCGATCAAATTCGAAGTTGCCACTTTTTATTCAAATCTCGAAAATTCAATAAAAAAAAATTGCACAATTCTCCACAACCTCTTAAAGGAAAAAGATCCCGCTATAAGATGCAAGTAGTAGAAAGTTTTCTGTATTTTTTTACAGCAGGTACAATGCAACGAAGTTGCATTAAATATTTTTATTTTGACGGATCAAACTTTATCATTGTGTCATTTTGTGAGAAAAAAAGATACTTGAAATCACCAAAAAGCATTTGAAAGAAGTTTTAAGGCTTTAAAATACCTTTTGAAAAATTAAAATGCTATGATGTTTGTTTGAAATTATGTAAAATATTGACATTAACTTATCTATGAGATAATTTTGTTGAGCAGTGTACATACAAAGTGTGGAAAAAGTCCCGGATTCTTGAAATATCTCAGAAAGAGTAGGATATAAAAAATATTAGAATGTCAAATACAAAAATAGTAAAGTAGCAGAGGGGGCACTTGATGATGACCTTGATCTTAATCTTGGAATTAAATTTAGGTAATTTCAAATTCAATTTGAAATTTTCAAATGGAAACCCTATTTTTGACTCCAGAAATGAAAAGAATGAAAAATTTTATGTTCAGGTAGTTATGTTATGCGATCAATTTGATTCCTATGGTTATTGAAAAATCAAATTAATTTTTAGATGAAAAATTCTTGAGAAAAGCATTTTTAGACAAATGTAAGATACGAAAGTTATAATTCAAAGTGAGACACTTGATTGTGATTTTGATCTCGATGCAGAGGTCAAACTTTATCATAAAAAAATCAACTTGATTTTTTAAATAAAAATCCTCATTTTTTTTAATACGAAAAACGACAGAGCATGAAATTTTACGTAAAACTAATATATTATATTGAATTTTAATTCTTTTGTTTCTTTGTATTTTTTAACAACAAATATTCTACTCAAAATATTAATTTCTTTTTTTATATCACTAGGACGCGCGCTTTGCGCGCGTTGTTTTATTATGTAAGAGAGTAATAGTGTGTGTAAGATTTTGTTTGTGTTCATCGATGTCGATGACGGCGAGATCAGTCAGTGACGATATTCTTTTTGTGGGCTTCTATCAAAGAAAGTGTCTCTTCCGTCTATGCTTTGTCGATCTATTGTTTTTTTGGCGTAAGGAGTCTTTTAAATAGAAGCGCAAGCAGCGACAAAGTCAGTCTTGCGATAGTCTCCATAAGAGAAGAACTGTATGCAAATTAATAAAGACGATTCTTACAATTATTATTGTTATAATTTTTATAAAAATTTAAGGGGATGCTGAATACCGATATTACAGGTTCCAAATCAGTTTTCTGAACTGGCTTTACAGACTTGAAAAATCTTTTGCAGGGTTTAAGTAGGGACATGATAAACTGCGCTACAAACAATTAAAGACGAAGAATAAAAAAATTTAAAAATTTGCACTTAGTATTGCACTTAGAACTGTAAATGCATAGAAACATTCGCTTATTTCCGTTTTTGCTGTTTTCCAACTTGAGATTAGAGGTACCTTTCATGTATCTCATAATCCTCTTCATGGCAAACCAGTGAGATTTTCCTGGATTGTTGTTAAATCGATTTACAGAAGTTATTGCTTGAGCTAAGTCCGGTCTTGTGCCAATGCTGGCATAAAGGATGCTCCCGATAGCTTCTTGATATGGGACTGATTTCATTTCTTCGATATCCTTGGAAGTACTCAGAGCCATATCTTTTGTTAGAACTTGGTTCGGGTCCAAAGGTGTTAAGATTGGTTTAGCATCTTCCATGTTGTACTTTTCAAGTATCTGTTGAATATAAAAGCTTTGGTCAATCCAAAGTTTTCCTTTTGATCGATCTCGTTCGATTCTTAGACCAAGGAAATTTTTTATTTCCCAGAGATCCTTCATCTTAAAGGTATTTCTCAGGGTTTTCTTACTTTCGTGTATTTCTTCCTCGCTATTCGTTAATACACACATGAGTCCGCTCTGGATTACCTTAATCCCATCGTTTTTAGGGTTCTTTCGAGCATTAAATTCCACGCACGTCCACTCTATTTTAAGCCATACATAGTTTTGTTTAGCTTTCATACTTCATTTTTTTCGTTTTTAGCAATTTCTTCGGGTGGATACACATAAACTTCTCCTGTAGGTTGCCTTGAAGGTATGCAGTCGTCACATCCATGTGATGTACTTCTAGATCGCACTTAACTGCTATTGCGAGAAGTAATCTGAGTGAGCTGTGTCTGACCACCGGAGAGTACACTTCTTCGTAATTGATTCCGGCCTTCTGTCTGCATCCTCTTATAATGAGTCTCGCTTTGGGTTTTTCAATTCTTCCGGAGGTATCAATTTTTATTTTGAACATCCACTTTGTGTCGAGGATTTTTTGTTTGCTGGAGGCTTGACTGTTGTCCATGTGTGATTTTCTGCTAGAGATTTTATCTCATTTTGCATAGCTGAGCTCAAGATTCGTGATTCGGTTCGCTTAACGCTTCTTTTGCAGTCAATGGATTTGCGACTTCGTGACCAACCGTCAAATATGTGACGTAATCAGCTATTATTCGGGGTTTTGGTTGTCTTTCAGATCTTCTCAAAATGGCTGGAGGCTGCTCAATAGCCTGATCTTCTTTCTGACCGCATTCTGATTCGTTGTCGTTGTTAATGCACTTGTATTTGTCTGTTCTTGTTCTTCGGTACTCAGCCATTTTTCGGAGCTTTCGTTTTCTTCACTATTTGATTCTTCTAAAGACATCAACAGAAGGACTTCGACCTTATCCCCAAGATCTGTTCCTTTTTTCTGTTTGATTTTTCATAGAATACAACATCTCGACCTTTAAATACTGTCCTTGTTTTCGGATTTACTAATCTATAACCTGCTGAATCCTGACAATAACCGACGGAGACGCATTCAACAGTTTTAGGATCCCATTTCTGACACTTTTCTTTTGGAACGTGAGCCAGCGCCTTACACCCGAACACACGTAGATGCGTTAGATCTGGTTTTTTTCCTGTCCACGCTTCCTCTGGCGTCTGATTCTTTAAACTTTTAGTTGATGACTTGTTAATTAAATATGCTGCTGTCCTGATGGCTTCATTCCAGTAATATTTTGGTATTCAACGTCGAATATCATGCTATTAGCCTTCTCTAAAGTTCTGTTTATCCGTTCGACAAGTCCGTTTTGTTCTGAATTGTACGAAATGGTGAGTTATTCCAGATTTGTTCAAAAGGGTTTTTTTTGCTATTCACGTACTTCGGTCCATTATCTGTTCTGAGGGCCTTAATTTTTTGAGTGGCATTCACTTGAACACCATTCAAATAGAAACGGTGCTAAAAGACACAGATATATTGGACACAATACTTTGCGCACAGTTCAATTGGACACGGTGTTTTTGGACACAGGAATTATTGGTGAAATGTCTTTTGCACACAGGAAGTATTTTATTTAAAAATTTGCATCGTTCGTTTGTACACGGAAAGATGTGCATCGTTTGTTTGCACACGAAAAGATGCGCACTGCTCATTTGTACATGAAAAGATGCCTACCGTGTATTTTGACCCGCTGAATCCGAATCTGAAGTCAGAATGGTTCGTTTTTTCACCCCTACAGCCTAACTAACTTCAAGAAAGGTTAGATTGTAGAAGTGAAAAAACGAACCAATCTGACAATTCTGACTTCGAATTCGGATTGAGCGGGTTAAAATATATAGGAATACACTTGTCTGGTGTACAGGCCAAACCACTTTTTTTGTGGGGCTGTGTTATTAAACCCGTATACTTCTCCAATTTGTTCTCTTTGTACTTATTCTATTTGATTTTTTCTTATATAAATTCAAATCAGTTCTGATCTGAAATTCTATAGGAAAGTGGTCCAATCCCTATGTGTCATCATATTGAGAGTAGCTTATAAGGCCACAAACATGAACAGACCCAAATATGAGGTCAATATTAATATCCCTCTGGCTTCTTTCCCCCATCCTTGACATAGTATCACAATTAACAATATATAAATCCTCTTCTTCAAATTCCTCCAGCATGTTTTCACCATTCCTGACAATTTCTTCACAGTTCCACATTGTGTGATGTGCATTTAGGTTTCCCATAATAATCAAACCTTCTCCAACGTTTCTTTCCGTCTTCTCTATAATTTCTTTCCACAATCCCTTCTCTTCGGTTTTGCCTGGCCTTCTATGTACTCCAATTACATTAATAACTCCTGTCTCTGTATTTATTTTAGCTCCTGCAACATCAAAGCTCTCACTAGATATTTGTATATTTAGCTCTTTAGCTTTAAATTTTTTCTTTATGAATATTGCAACTCGTGCTCCATCATCTCTTTGATTATAGTTGTTTCTTATCACCGTATCGTATCCAGGCACGTTAAAACGATTTATTCCTTTATTCTTAGTTTCCGTAATTATGCTTCTATGCCGTTTCTTATTGTGTCTGTCACTGTGTTCGTTTTCTACTGTGTCCGATTGTCACCGTGTCCGTTTCCTGTGTCTGCTTCTTGCTGTGTCCGATTGCAATCATATGTCCGTTTCCTATTGTATCTGTTTGTCACTGTATTGTTTCAAAACATTCGATCGCATTGAATGCTGTATGGAAAATGATGGTCACAATTTTGAGCAATTTATGCCTTTAAGTGTTTCATAAAAAAAAAACAATTGTTTGTTTATTTTTTCAACCATTTCGAAATTCTAATTCTACTTTAAAAATGCAATGCACTTAACTATTTTAATACTTAAGATATCGATTATCTCGTAAACGATAGCAATTTTTCACTAAATATGATTTTAGTATCTTTTGACTTCTACTATCTAAATATGCAAAAAAAGAAATATAAGAATCCATTAAAAAAATGATGACCTTCAGAACTCGGAAAGGTCATGAATAAAAAAATTCTTTTACATGCATTTTGTTGCAGACTAAAAACCATAAAAATTTGTTATTAAACTTTCTTGTAATTTCAACCAGTTGCGGGATATTTACTTGGACATTTATAGATAAACACTCTGTATATTGTATTTACATTAGGAAATGTACTATTAAGAGTAACTGTTTTGCCTTAGATTCCGCCAACGCGAGGTATGGAGGTAGTCAAGATTGGTGGACCCGTTTATCGAATTGGCGTAGGTGGTGGTTCAGCAAGTTCCATGGAAGTGCAAGGTGATAATAGCATGGAATTAGACTTCGGTGCTGTACAACGCGGCGATCCCGAAATGGAGCAAAAATTGAATCGTGTCATACGTGCTTGTGCGGAAATGGATAATGATAATCCAATTCTTAGTATCCATGATCAAGGTGCTGGTGGCAACGGAAACGTCTTGAAGGAATTAGTAGAGCCTGCTGGTGCTGTTATCTTCACGAAAAATTTTGACCTTGGTGATTCCAGTATCAGCACATTGGAACTTTGGGGTGCAGAGTATCAAGAGAGCGACGCAATTTTATGCAAACCGGAGAATAGCGATATATTAAAGAAAATAGCTGCACGTGAAAAATGCCCAATCAATTTTGTCGGTACTGTCACGGGAAATGGAAAAATTATTGTTTCTGAAGAAGAGAATTGTGATATTTCAAAATATCTTAATGATGAAGACAAAAACTTAGACAGCAGTAAGCATCCAGTAAATCTAGAGTTGGAAGTCATTCTTGGAAAAATGCCTCGCAAGATTTTCAATTTATGTGACATGCCATTGCAAAGATTTCCAATGAAATTGCCTACTGGATTAACTGTGCTTAGCGCATTGAATAGAGTTTTACGACTTCCTTCAGTAGCTAGCAAGCGGTACGTTTTTTATTTTATTATATATATTATATATTATATTGTTTTATTATAATATTTTTTATTAGGATAGAGAAAAAGATAGCATATATCATAGCAAGCATATATCAACGATAAAAAAGATATGTAATTTAAAACAAATGTTTTATGATTTTTAATGTATTTTAAAATGACACATTTAGATTTTTTAGAAATATATTTTTAAAAATATTAAACAAATATATAATTTATCAGGTTCGTTAAATGAATTATTATAGATTGAAAATGGGGGCTATCGAACCAAGCTAGGTGTTCGTGCTTTAAATTTCTTTTATTCAGTCATATAATCAAAAGTATGCAGGGTTGGGAACGTTACGTTATAAAAGTAACGCGTTACCGTTACCGTTACTTTTTCTGAAAAGTAACTCGTTACCGTTACTCGTTACTAATTTTAAAAAGTAACTCGTTATCGTTACCGTTACTTAGAAAGTAACGATTCGTTACTTTTTTATAATGCTACTATAAGCTATTAATTCATAAAATTATATTATTAAATAAACAATATAATAAAGTAAAAATTAAATATAATAAAATCAATGTTAAAATTAAAAACTCTAAACCAGTCTTTATATACAGCAAGTATTTTTTATATTTATTTTATATAAACTTAGTTAATAATTTTTTATATTAATATCTTTATGGGAATTTAAATTGCAACTTACAAAATATCAATTTTGTCAAAAATTTTATTAACGCTTGCTGCGCGGCGGAAGTTGGCGCGATAGCCAATCAAATCGTTCGCCGCGCGGAAAAAGTTAAACTCGATCCAACTTTGGGC
>VBVQ01004216.1:0-15540 GCA_011636635.1 Tetramorium simillimum | reverse complement strand
TATATATACACACACACACACACACACACACACATAATATTATTTTTTATACGAATAAAAAAAAATTTGAAAAAAAACAGCGATAACTGTATTAATATGTATGTATATGTGTGTATGTGTGTGTATATACATCAATATATATCAAATAAATTTTCACATTTTTTGTAGTTTATAAATATAGGGTAGATATCTTTTTGTTTTTAACGAGAAAAAAGACCGCAAACTAAAAGCACCGAGTGTCTAGAAATGCAAGTTATACAATTGCATATGTATGTGTTTAATTAATGATTTGATATTAAGAAACGAAATAATAGTAAGAAATAAATAGAATAATATGAAATGAAAAATATATAACAATACAATTATAACAGTTACAATAAAAATTACTTTTATCTAAGGCAACTCGTGAAAAGAGAATAAAAATTTTAATATATTAAAAGAAAAAGAAAAAGATTTTAATTCCTTATAGGAAGAATACATAAATGTTGATAATATGAGTGTATTTTAAATATTATATACTTAATGCATGAAAACTATACTCATGAGAAATCTCTATTTAATTTCCTTCATTTTTTAAAAATATAAATAAAAGGTTAGCCTTCTTTTATTTATAATTCGAAACTAACAGCTTAAACTAACAAATCTTTGACATATTTGTTCAATACTTAATAATAAATTAAGACGCACGTTTTCACGCATAACAATCCAGGGAATACTTTTCGATGCTGCTGACCGATTATTGATTTTATCCTTTGTACGTCTACAATGTGAACGCGTGGTCGAAGCGCGTGTATCTGTGTATGCATGAGGGTGTGCGTGTATGGACGTGCATGATCGCGAAGGGTGACAGAACCACGAATGCATTAAATACCCGAAAATCCTCGGATGAGCTTCACTCATAGTGACGAACACGTATACAGGAACAAAACTCTTAAAAGTTAACATTTCAAAACTGACGATAAGGCTGTCCTTCTCTTGCCTCTCCTACAATCCAGTGTGCATAAATCTTTATTGTACGAGCAGGATGCTCTCGAAAAGAGATAACTGCACATGAGAAAATCTGTATATTTTTGTATAGTCTTTACTCGTATTTTTGCTCAAGTTCTTCTCCTCTTTCAAGTTTTTACTAACTGCTTTTCTCTTCCCTTTATATCATAAATAGCTCGCTTTTGTCGTGCAAATCTATGTACAATGATCTCTATTTGTTTCTTTTGTAGCGTAATAGTGGCTTATAATTTTTCGGCATATATTAGTGTTGAATATTTTTTCAATTGTACAACTTCCATAATTTACGTGCTACATTAATTATTCCATGAATGTGCAGCATCTATTATTATTTTATAAAAGGCATGGATGATAAAAATTTTATTTAATTAAAAAGCGTATAAAATTGTACCCTGAAATACATAACAATTACAGTAAACCGTAATAACATTTGTGGCGTAACAATTCCGATTTATTATATAATTTTATTTTAAGCAATAAAAATATCTATGTGCACAAGTCTGGAAATTTTTGTTTTATAAAATGGAGAAAAGATATTTTGTTTGTATATTGATGGTGATAAATAAAATTCTCAGTGCGTTTAAATATATTTAATTCACAATTTGTAACATCAAGAGATTAATATTTACTTTTTTGTCCTTAAACTAATATATATATTTTTTTTTCAACGCTATGCAAATGTTGATCTTACTTATCAAATTGTAAGAAAAGAAAAATAAATAGGTTTAAATTAAATTTATTTAACTGTCGTAGAGTCGAAGCTGCAGGCTACGTATCTCGACAGATATATGTAAAATAAAGTAAAGAAATCTTCCTATAATTCAATATCTAGAAAGTATTACGTATGTGTAATAAAGATTAAGGATATTATACACTGCGGATATCTATTTTGATCTTCGGATTAAAAATCGAAATGCTCGTGCGTATCTCACTCATGTCACAAAATAAATGAGACTTTTACATGTAGGCGAAGTCGAATGCTCGTCGGAGAATCAAATTAAAAGCGAATTAGAAGAATGTGCGCGCGAGCGCGCGCGTGCGTGATTCAACGCGTAGGCATTCCCATGACGAAGTGGCCAAAATATCTAGATGTTTATACCGGAGCAGCTATCACTCGCACGTAAAGCCAGGAGAGGGCATCATCACCCTCGCGCGTCCAATACGCCATGGACCAAGTAACCCCCGTAATAGGGTTGCGGCCGCCAGTGACGTCGGGCTCATGAATTTTCTATCGTTCGTCGTCGAAATGATTAAATGATCTTGGTGGAGGGTGCCCTTTCGACTTTTGCGTGTTTAGCGCGTGACAAGTGGCATTCACCCTTCTAATGTGATCATTTATTATTTATATTAATAGGCGACCGCTTGGCTGACAATCCGGGGCGACGGGAGTGAACGCACGCGTTTTGCATAATTGGGAAATAGGAAATTTCAAATAAATGCACCGTACAAGTTTTTACGTCGTCCACGTGATCACCACGTTAAGTGTGTCACATACTAAAGCGATTTATAATAATCTAATATAATAGATAAATAATGAGACACGTTTGATTAGAGAGACACCGGTGGGGAACTGATTAGGGAGACAATTGAAAAGTTAGAGTGCAAAAATAATTGCAAAAAAATTTTTAATTAATAATTTACAAAAATTTTACTTGGCAGAAGAAGAGATTGATAATTTTACAATATTGTGTAACCGTGCGCGATCATTCCGTATTCACATACACATAGTTGCACGACAGAATCTCTTTCTATGTAATATAACAGTGGACATAAACATTTGGACATAAACATTTTGGATGTTATCTCTGTTTCTGTAATCGAACAATGACAATCTTTCAAATCGTTCTCATAGAGGACTTTGGCAGGAGGAAGTTCTTTAGTGATTTTTAGGACGAAGGCTCGCTGCCGCCCGCGCCGCGCCGGTGGTCGTAAAACCACCGACAAACAAAGCGATGATTTCCGGATGGGCGCATTCCACCCCAAAAATTGACCAATAATGCACATCGCGAAGTATCCACTGAGCCTGGCCGAAGTTGGCGTAACGGGTGGCAAATAAATAAGGGTTCCCAGCGCGAAAATCGGGGACGCGCGAGTCGCGGAATATCCGGTAGTTTGGGCGTTGCGCTCCTGTCAGCAGGACCGCTTATAAATTCTAATAAACTCGGCTCGTGCTCGGCTCGGAGGAAAACACGGTGAATCGGTGGGGAATTGGTGGCGCGAGGGTGAGGGGGAGAGGGCGACTTTGAACAAGGGAATACTGCCAGTAGCAGATATAAATCTCGCCTAACCGAATTAAGTTAGAAGCATGGACCCAAGTTTTGCCACGCCCACGCCGCCGATGAAATGCTATCGAAACTGAGTCTGCGTGGTGAAAATCGAGAATATGAAAGCACACGCTGGCGTCGCCGCGAGAAGGAAATTCAATAACGGGAAGATACATCGTGAAACACATGTCAATTAGATAGAAGCGAATCCAAAGTGTAGGTAGCAGTTCGGAATTGTGATTACTTTGCTATGTAATTTCAAATGTTAAGTATTCAACGAGCTGTAATAACGTAAAAATGTGACTACTCCACACACTCCACAGGGTCATGTCTTAATCCGCGGGTGCGGCTGCGGCGCTATTAATTTATTGCGCTTCATTACTTGGACGCGCGATCGAGGCGACCGAGTTCACTTGTTAATGCGTCCGCCCGTCTGAATTATTTTCTGCTTATCGACGCCGAGGCTAACGCGTACATCCCTCTCTCTGGAGCCACCCTCGCGTGGCTCGGCTCGGCAAGTGTCTCACGTAATGATGTCCTGACGCGTGCCGTTTCGCCAGCATGGGGTCCCCGCGACGATCCGTTGGCGACTTAACTATTTATTACCAGCTGATGCTCAAAGGAGGGGCCACTACTCGGCCAGTCTCTTATGCCGCGTATTATGCGGCAAATAAGTCATGCGTTTCCGAGGGCGAACGCGTGCTCTATTCCTCCTCCCTCCGCTTATTTGCCAAGATTAATTGGCTTACGGACAATCCCCCGATCACGGGGATCGTCCGTACGGATTGTGGGAATCCACGTGTGAATCTACATCACTCTCTCTCTCTCTCTCTGCAATCTCTGGCTGTATTTCATCATTGCGTTTCATCGTTACTTCATTGGATTATATTTTCAAATGTATACACACACACACACACACACACACACATATATATATATATATATATAAACTGTATTAATATGTACACGCCTAAAAAAACTTTGAACGTTTCAACAGCTTTTCTGTACAGCTATCGATGCATTTAACTATCCAATTTATCAAAATCCTATTTTTGGAGTGAACGTACACGTGTATATAGTCAAAGTTACGTTTCTTCTCGCACTGCGAAAGGTTATAGAAAAAGTAGTGTTGTAAAAAATAACAAACTATTTAAAAATCTCTTTACTCTTTTAGGATGACTTTTATACAATGACTGAAAGATTGCCATGTTTTTACATTTTACAAAACGTAGCGTATACATATACATTATTTGCAGTCGTCATGTTCTCTACAAATGAATATAAACCTAACCATATAGGTATAGTGTTTCTAACAAGTAGCAAAAATACGCAAAGGTATAGAAATTTTATTTCTGTTACACGACACTTGGTAAAGTTGTCATACTTTGTACCTAATCGTTCGCGTTTTAATGATTTTGACTGATAAATTATGACATTTGTGACTTATTTTCACTGTGTTTACCGTTTCATTGTGGCGAGGAGAAATTCCTTCCATTTGATGTTACAATATGCCAGGAATCGGTGGTAATTTTGCGCAACTATGTAATGACCGTTTACACATTCGCGCACAGTTCGATAACGCCGGCGCTAATAATAACACGAAAATTATATAGCCGTAAATTATTTAGGTATTTCATTATATCCTTCGATCGTGCGCTTCCGCAACAGCCACATTGGAGTCATCTTTCCTGTGCATAATATCACGTTACCACAAGTAATGAGATTTCACTGCATATCGCCATTATCATTCTATTAGTACCTGTATATGTATATACATATATACACAATGCAATTCTATCCTTTTCTCTTTAATTTTAGATTATATATTATTTTAGAGATTTTCGTTGAACCTGCCACATATCCTCTTATTCTGCACATGAAGGTAATAGCTTTCAAAAAGTAATTTAAAATTGTCGCTATTTTTGAGAAAAGAAGATTAATACAGCATCATTTCGTTATTGCATCGTGTGTCAGTATGATCGCGAGCTTGTTTCGAAATTAATCAATCTTTCATCACGTCAATTATAAATTGATAAATTATTGCACTCTCGCGCGTTATCATGCTATTTCTTTTCTGATTTTTGCATATGTCGGGTCTCTCAAGCACGATATGCATAAAGCATACGCATAGAGTAATTTAAAATTTGCAAATATGAAGAGAAGAGGGCCGGTTTTTTTTCTTTGTTTCATTGTAAATTCAATCGTATGATACAACCACGTAGATGAAATTCAAAGCAGTCATCCAATATATTGAGGATATATCCGCGAGAAACGTAGCAATGAATGCGTCAAGACATGCCAAGGCTGGGAGCAGAGGAGAAAAGTCGTATTGAAAAGCACATTGTCGAAAGCACCAAGTCCGTAAAGAAGGATCGATGATGCTGTGCGGAGGTGTCGTTTCGCAGCATCGGGATTGGAAATCGGGTATCCGGATTATCCTTTGGCATCTGCTGGTATATCACAGGACGCTGCTGAGTTAGAGTAGTAGCAGGGATATAAGGAAGGGGTGCAACGGGGCTGCATTGCTGCTGAAGCAGCGAGACGCGGTAGAAGAGGATCCTTTATATGATCGCCTTGGTTCGAAGGAGCGAGGGACTCTCTCTCTCTCTTTCTCGACGTTCCTCTCCTTCCCTTTCTCCTTGCCTGCCCTCTCGCGCTTCTCCACCACCACCTCCATCGCCCTCTCCTTCTCTTCCATACTCCCTTTATTGGCACACCCGGTATAATAAGGAGCGAGTTTGTATTTAGTCGGCCATGCGCAGTACTGCCTGTTGGCGTATCATCGATCAGACCGGCGACTGACTATTGGACCAAAACAAGAGGATGAGAATGGAAATGGAGATAAAGAGAGAGTACCGACTAGCAGAAAGCACAATGGAGACAGTAAAAGTAGGAAGGGCGGAACATGTGCTGAGAGGATTTTCATGCGGAGGGACAGAAACCGATTCTCTCTTCGAGTTGGACAAACTTATCTCTTGGACAGAAAAGATTTTCTGAGAAATAGCACAAGAGAAACGAGATTATTCTTATTTAACAAACAAGACGCAACGTTTTTTGTTTATATAATTATAGCTATTTCAATCAATCTGTCAAATTTTAAAAATTTGGCACAAAATTTTGTTGCAAGCTAACGATAGTGCTTATTTCATCAGTATCATATTTCTTAAACAATTTCGCGACAACGATTATTAGATTTCAGAAAGAAATTTTAAAGAAAATCGAAGGAATCTTGCTAATCATATCGCACAAGATAGAGTGATGACGGAAGAAATGGAAGATTAAGAATTGCCTAGTGTTGTGTTCGTTTCGTTTCGTTTCTTTGAGATTGACGCAGAAAGAATATATATATATACATATTCTTTTACACACACACGCGCGCGCGCGCGCGCAATAAATGGTAAGATAGGATGATACTGTCCCAAGGATAATTGGAGATCTCGTTACTTCCCACCGGTGACTTCAATTTGGGATCGACCGATAATGAGATATCGGAATCCTGATTCTCCAGATTCTTCGGGCTTCTCTTTCTCCTTGTTCTCTTTCTCTTCCTCTTTCATTATCCAGCGTCTTAGCTGATGTTTCACAGCTTTCTTGCTTTATGTTCAAACAATATCGAGGCAAATTTTGTATTCTAATTTTGCGTCTATGTATGTGTGCGTGTTGAATATCTCCAAGTACTTGTTAAACACCCTCTTGCTTTTCAGCGCGAAAGTACCAATGTTATCATGTTTCAATCAAGAGATGGGAAGCTGTATGATCTGTTCGTTTACGGATTTGATACAGCTAATCTATTTTATTTATTATTACTATTATAAAAAGTAATACCAAGTTGTTAAAGATTCGCAGATATAAGTAGTATAAATTAATATCCCATTCTTTTTTCAAGTAAAGTGTGTTTTATGTCAGTAGAAATGTTAGCAACACAAAGATAACATATTTAATTTAATTTTTTTCTAATCAAATAAATTTAGAAAAGTATATTGATAAATAAAATTTTTTAATGACTGTAACGCGTTGGCTTGCACCGTAATCTTTGCGTGTAAATCGCAAAAACGTGCATGTCCGTTGAAATCTAAGCGGAAGATAATTTCGGGGTGGCAGCTCAAATTGACAGGGCGACGCGTTTCCATTCATTCAAATTACGCACCAATTCTGTCGGTGACTTTGGCATTGTTGCTGTAAATTGGTCCACGCCCTAGCCTCCGGTCTCCCACTTCTGCTAGGCGTACGTGCGCTTGCGAAATGCGAATGCATGTGTCGAGTTTTTTAAATAACATCCTGTACCCAACTACCACACACACGCACACACACATATATATTTACAGATTATTGCCAACTAAGCGCAGTTTCTTTAAACTTTAGACTTTTTTTGTTCAAACATAAATCTAATTTTCTTGCACAAATATATGTTGCGACATTTCACAGCTTTTACAAATTACAAATGATTAAAATTAAAATTAAAGAATTTTGAAAAATAAAAAATTCAGAAGGAAAATTATAGTACTTATAATATGTACTTATAATATGTACGTATATGTAAAATCTATCAAAGAAATGTATATACCTACAATTTGTCAAATAGAGTAACGCTTGTTATTCTTTGAAAATGATAGTCTATTACACGCAAGCGCGTTGGAGAACGTGACACGCGTCTTCACCGTAGGAGGTCGAATAAGCGGGATTGCTAACAAGTAGTCTAAAGAGCTTAAAAAATGGGATAGCAGTTTTCGACGAGGTCGTTTGGGCATGATAATTAACTGCAGAACAGCATTGTGGCGCGTGTCGTGCAAGTGCTAATTGGATGAAGTAACTGATCGTCTAGAATAATTAGAATATTCCAACTAAGGGTGATAAGCTAGAGCACTACGGTATAAATATTTTTTAAATTTCGTACACACATATACACAAATTAATTATATAGGAATTTTCATCGTAAAGTGTTTATATTTATATTCTTGTAAACGTAAGCTATTGATTAATATTGATGATAAATATATCAGTGAAAAATTTATTGTCATTTACGAGATAGTTTTCACGTTTTTTTCTCACGTGAAAAATAATTTTTTTTAACTATTTAGTTGTCAATTTTTTTCAGGTGTGGTTTCAAAATCGAAGAGCAAAATGGCGCAAGACAGAGAAATGTTGGGGCAGAAGTACCATAATGGCAGAATATGGCTTGTATGGAGCGATGGTCCGACATTCCTTACCGCTTCCGGAAACGATTTTAAGAAGTGCCAAGGAAAACGAATCCGTTGCACCGTGGTTGTTAGGTAAGAGGAAACATCTTTGATAAAAGTCTCAAATTAGTCATTTTGATAATTTAAATGTACAATTAAATGTACATGTTTAAATTGAGATATCGTGAGTCTAAAATTATTTATTTAAAATTACATCCAAGTTTGTCTTTCTCTCTCTCCCCCTCTTACTCGTAAAAATGAAATCTAACGCAATCTTATCCACAAGATTTCATTAACAATAATAACTTTGAACTGCCAAAAAAAAAGAGATTTATTTAATGTCTAAGAAAAAATATGTTCGTGACGATATAGAAATAATGACGTAACGTTCACACGCATAAGAATGCTTTATTTTTTGAATTTTTAAATTTCTTAATCTTTGTAGATACAACTAGACATTAAATAATTCTAAAAACTTTATCTTCACATATTACTATCAAAAACCGGGTAACATTCTATCTTTCTGTTCCGAGTCCTATTAAGATCACTTAAGCTAAAGCGGCGGAACAAATTCCGAATATTTTTTCTGTTGGTTTTTATCAGCTCAATCATCTAAGACAAGCAGCTTTAATCAAGATTTCGAATATAATCAAGAACTGATTGACTGTGGACCTGTAGGGATGCATCGGAAATCGCTCGAGGCAGCAGAGCATCTCAAATCCGGCGGAGAGGACAGCGGCAATGATCAAAACGGAAGCGGAAGCAGTCCCCATCATAATCATCATCAAGGAGGACCAACCAGTTCGGAGAGTGGACAGGAGAGCCAGGATGGTATGGGACCTTCGTCGTCTACAAGTAAGTCTTTATATTCTACTTTATACTTAAATAGCATGTACGAGAATTTTATACAGAAATTTTATAAAATAAAATAAAATTTCTTTAAGAACAAGGTAAAAGTTACGCTGCAGTATAAACATATTGGCAACTACGGAATTTACAAACCAGAAAGGAACACATAAAGATTTTGATACTTCTTTTTTAAAGTTTCTAATATTTAAAAACATAAGAAGATTAAAATTGAATTCTTAATGTTGAAAGAGCAAATTCGGAATACTAACGGGACTGTGAGAATGCAATGCAGTTATTAACGCGTAAATTCATTTAAAATTACTTTTCACACTATTATTTACTACACTACTAATGCAATGAAAATTTATTACATCTAATTTGTGAGCCGAAATAGCTGAAGATGGTTTAAAACGCAGCTGAAACGTTCGTCGAATACGTGACATACCTACATACCGTGCTTAGTGTAATAAAATGATGATTTCAAATAAATTTACGCACTAATAACTGAGCGTTGCACTCTCATTGTTCGTTGGTGTTTCTAATTTGCTCTTGTAATGCTTATTATTTTGTGTTGAAATGAAAAGTGTTTCATTAACATTTCTTATTAAAAATAAATTTTCGAAACACGATAAAAACAAGTACAATTTTGTGTAAAGTATACCGTAATATAAAATGAAAAAGAAAATTTAATGAAAATAACTAATAAAACTGAAAAATTTTACGATCTATTTCAAGACTATCGACACTTTGCAAAGTATTGTGTAGACATACTCGCGGATAGATGCAATAATATGTGTTATTGTGTTTACAGATGTCGTGCAAGATACCGAACAACTCAGAAACGAAAGTATTGCCTGCTTGAGGGCGAAAGCACAGCAGCATCAATTGCAATTGAGTCTGCAACCAACAACGACGCCTCCAAGTGGATCGTATCCGTCGGCACCACAGTCAAGCACGCTACACACTTCTGTTTAATCGCGAAAATACAGACTCTTCTTCTGATAGTTCCGTGTCCAATATTTTTGCTGTTGATGCGGAAGCACGTACGTGTCCTGCCGGGCGGACTGTCACAGATGATCGGCAGCACCGCGATTTGAAAATCAGTGATATTTTTTTAATAAAAATCTCGGCGAGGATCGCTTCTTTCGAATCTTATACAAGGGTCTTTCTGAGATCACTTTTATGAGATCACTTGGTCTCGCGACCAAGAGACTTCATCGCGAGCGTCGATCGACGAAGGATCTCGGATTGTTCCGTCACGATTCCAATGTTCCAACGTTCCTCGCGTCATCTTCAAGCGCAGCATTTTGAATTTTTGCGACTGCAATTATCTGCAATGCAACGTTAATCGTGAGATGCTCCAAGATACATACACAAGATATAGATAAAATTACAACGAAGCGTGATGAACCAATGATTGAGCGATTGAGCGCCTAATTTGCATTATACAAGTATCTGTATGTCTTGCGCAGCAATCAAACAGGCCTAGAGATCGCGATATGGATTCACGTAATCCTCCGCAACGACTTGACGTACAATGATGAACGCGGTGTCCCCATGTTGCGTTTCAGGAAAAAAAAGAAAAACAAACAAACAAAAAAGAACGAAACGCCATTGGACAATACCGCGGAATGAACAATGAAATTAATTGTTAAGCTTAATCCTCATCAACGAAATAATAGCCTACTGATGATCTATATAACAAACAATAAGAGATTATCGATCAGAGAATCCTGTCGTTGACAAACGCACGAGCGAATACGTAAAGAAAGATTTTTCTGGGAAAGAAAAGTCTACGATGATGAACAAGGCTTGATTAATTAGTCTGATCGATTAATTTAATGAACCGGCAAATCGAGAGCAAACGGAACTACCTAATTAGAATATAATTGCTTTTAATAGCGCGATTGTGTGTGTCTGTACGCATGTGTTTTGTGTATGAACTTGTGCGTATGCGTGCCGCGTGCACACCTGCATGCATATGTGTGCATGCGAGAAGAAAGGAAATAGAATGAAGCGTGATAAGAAAACTTGAAGATTTTTTGTCTTCAGAATGTTAACCTGCAACGAATGTTGAGCAACGCAAAGCATAAAAGAAATAAAAACAAAACAAGGACAGAGAAATTGTGGAATACGTAGCAACATTACAAAATATGTGAACACACATCGAATAGAAACGAGCTCGAAGACTTTTACAGTCTACACACAAAAAATGCCCCTAAGATTTACAAGTTTAAATAATGTGCAACCATTGAAAGTTGATTTAATTGTTAAAAACACTTGTACATGAGATAGAGAGACAGTGTGCATGTAGATGTGTACGTTAAACAAAATGTGTGTCTGTGTGAAAGAAAGAGAGAGAGAGAGAGAGAGAGAGAGAGAGAGAGAGAGAGAGGGTGGGAGACGGGGTGCAAGTCAAAGATTTATTAGTGAAGACTTCCTATATCCAAGTACTTAAAGAGAAACGTAACTGTTGTCAAATGTGCAATATATCGATATAAGTTCTAGTTCGATAAGATATATTATACTTTAGTAACGGATACGTCTACGCAAGGCAGCCACGACGGCGTCGGTGACTCGTTGGGCGATTGTTATAAATAAATTTTACAATATATGTCACTCAAAGATTGTATGAAGTATGAAAGCTAATGGAATATTGTACATCTAATCCTTACGCTTTCCACTTTTGCTGCGAATAAACTTATCCCCGCGTTGCACCGTCGTTTCGGGACATTCGCCTCCTGTACATAAATATATAAATAAAAAAAATATATATATATACATGCGTAAATATAAAAAGATGACTAAAATTGTGGTTGCGAGACACATTGAGCCGGACGAAAATTTTTTCGCAGATTTAAATAGTTAAGAATTTTTAAAGTTATTAGGTGAGACTGATTAAAAACAAAAAATACTTGGTTTATTATTTTATTATTCAAGTTCTGCAAAACATATAAAATATAAATAAAAGTAGGATGATAATCTTAATTTTATTCTCCCTCTAACTGGAATAATTACTTGTTCAGAATACTTATTGAGCAAATTGTTCAATTTAACGTAAAGCTTATTTGTATGTATGTTCATTTACTTTAAAATGTATGTACAACACACAGATCTGAGCAATTGAGAAATTTTTAAAAAGATTTGCTTAATTCCTATAATATGGCAATTGCTAGAAATTGCCATATTATAGGAATTGTAGGAAAACTACATTACTGACATTGTTTTATCACTATTATATATTTAAAATGTAAACTCAAATTTCTGCAAAGATGACACGAATCATCGAATTATATCTTTTTTTCGAGTGATGCGTTTCGTCTGGCTTAGATCTATCAAGTTATACACATAACGTAACATATTATAATTTAAAAGAATCGATCATGGGAAACGAAGTAACCACACATTCTCTAGAAAAAAAACAACCTAAGAGTTGTAATGGAAGTGACACCGCTGTTATTGTGAAAACACTTAACGATGGACTTTGGATCTACAGCGAGTTCTCTGTATCCGAATGTTCCAACGCATGCATAGTAGTCGGCTAGTATACGTAATAAATAAAATTTCTGAACAAATATGCTTTTATTTTCATTACCCTACTTATATTTTGGAACATTATTTCGCAAATAACTGTGGTTTCTATGGTAAAACCTTATTACAGATTGACCAGATTGACGTAATAATTAACCTTAAAATAAATAAATTTATTAAACTATATAATGAAAAATATAGCAAAAGATTATTATAATTATTAAAGTTCTTTCTTTCTAAGAACATTAATTCTAATTTTTCAGTTATAATTTTTACAATTTTCACAATTCTAATTTTCTAAACAATGTAATAACATATTAGCAAACAATATACTTATAAAGAGATTTATATAGATAAAAAGTAAAATTTCATATATACTTTGTATCCAAAATAATTTTTTAACATAATTTTATTACGTTAACGGGGTGACGCGTAGCTTACTGTGAGAGTCCGACTAGTTGGTCAATGGGTCCAAAATTCATCTGTCGCCCTACATTTCACCCAAGCTCAGATAAAAAGGGGATTGATGGACCGGGTTGACAGTCTTCTCAAGACAAAAACAAGGTTTACAGAGAATCAACAGACGGCCTCGGAAAAAAGTGCTAATAATCAGAAAAAAGGCTCAAGTCTCATCAATTCGGGAGGAAGAAGAATTTTATTTTATGTTAGAAATATTTAATTTCTTTTATAATCTTGGATAAAATAAATAGTTGAAAGTTATCTATCTTGAATACTGAATGAGGGAAATTTCGGTGAAAGAAACATTTATAAAAATACATTAAGAATTTTGGCGATATATGCATAAAACTTTACATTTTGCCATTTTCCGCTATTTTCAATGTAACTATGGTGTTTCTTCAAAAACATTCAAATCAGTTTGATATCTCATGTAAAAAGTAGGTGAATCCGAGTCAATCGTTTTTATACGTATATAATTATTATTTTTACTAGAATAAATAAATTCAAAATTAATAATAATAAAATATAAATTTCGTCGTAGAGTTAATCTGAAACAAATGCTAGATTAAATACTTCAGAAAACTGGTATTCAAATTCTTACTTGAGGAACTTTAATGTTAATATGCTATAAAAGTTTCTATGACTAAACTTTTATTTTTTTTTATTAAAATTGCTATAATTATCTCTATTGTATAGTATTTGTATAAAATTCATACGAATTATGTGTTACCAGATGTAGATAAACTTAATTCTTCAATGATGCCTTTTATACATATGTATATACGATAAAGATGTTTCCGAGAATAGATTATATATATATAGGTATACATATATGCTAGATTTAAAAAATTATTAGGATTTTGTTTGTTATTTGTTTTAAGAACAAACAAAATTGTCCAAAAAATCGTGAAGCTCTTACATTTATTTGATATATTTCTTTATATATTAATATACATGTGTATGTGTGATATCATCAATATGTAATACGATATATTAATTGGACATAGATTCCTGCAAAGTAGTTATGTTCCAAGGAACAAGAACATCAATACTGAATATTTACAAAAGTACAAAAGTTTACAAAACATGGACTACTATACAGCGAACTCTTCTAATTATATTCTTTAGTATATAATTTTTTACTTCTACAATTGGAAATAGCCTTAACGACACAAAGCTAGCGTATACAACAGTTTTCTAACTATCTAAACTGTATTCGACTCGTATTGATTCGTTATAATTAAAAGATCAGACTTTTAGTTTATCGGAAGCAGTTAACTGACAGTTACCGCTTGTCTAGGCCTTTCAAGTGTCTATTACTTTTCGCTGATATTTCATCAATTGAAAAATCATTCCTTTTGATCAATTCGTGCACATCATTCGTATTTATATTTGAACATTCTGTGAATTAGACTTGTGTATCATATACCAAGTCTTCATGAAATTCTTATCACATTTGCACAAGGTAAAATTATTTGATGAGACGTAGAGATATAATCACAATTGCCATTAATTTCTACAACTAATAAATACATCTTTAAATATATATCATATAGATGATATTTATGCTACATTATACTTTGATTTTGACAACAGATTTTGATACAACGGAAATGTAACGGCCTTGCCTTGCTCAACTAATATCCGATTAATGAAAATTGCTGTCATCAAGATTTAATTAATTTAGTAATTAACTGTGCTTAGTTGCAGTCAATTTAAATTAATGAAATTTATCTCATGCAAATATTCAATATCTTTTTTATATTTGTTAAAAATGTTGTGTATGTAGTGATTGTTGCAGTAACATGTCTAAGAGTATTCTTCGTATGTATTTCATTTGAATAAAAAGAACATTTACACATTTAACTTTGCATTCATTTACAAATCTTCTATTCGTAAATCAAAATTTATTATACATCTCTATATTAATTTGCATCGTGCCTTTCGATTAAAAAATATTGGAGATTTGATATGACTTTTACAAAGAAAAGATACTTTGTTCTTCGAGATAGAAAGATTGCAAAACAGATTGCACACACTCAATGCGCATTATTCGACATTGCGTAGCTATTTCTCTTACATTTTATCTTTTAAAATTTATTATTTTGTATCTTTCCGTGGTAAAAGAACATTAATAATTATCTGAAAACTGTTTTGTACGTTGTGCTACGTTTAATTGCAAATTTGTAAGTATTGTTGATTGTTATAAATTGAGATCGAAATATATATATATATATATATATATATATATATAT
>VBVQ01004215.1:0-15501 GCA_011636635.1 Tetramorium simillimum | reverse complement strand
GAGGGGAAGGGGGGGGGGTAGGATTGATATTGTTACGGTATTGGTGTTCAGTTACAGTTTATCGTTACTCTTCCGTATGTTCTCACTCGCGGAGGGTTAGTTAGCAAAAGCGAACTATACATTATAACACTCTGGCAAGCGCGCTGCTTAACGCCGTGATACTTAAATAGGTAGCGGCATTATTTGCGTAGATAAAATGGGGGAATTAGCACGACGTACAAACGACGGTCCTGCGGTAGTACGACTGCAACGTCGTACACGCGCACGGCCCATATTTACACGAAGCCTTCGTCGAAAAGTATCTAAGGTCCAATTAGTCACTTCTACGAGATGTTAATCAGGCGACCGAGAGCTCGACGGTACGACGGTGGGTCGTTCGAGTCGAGCGTTCGATCGGGGTGAAAGAACATCAAGATCGACAACTAACGGCGCGATGGCGTACATACATATTATAGTGATATTATTATGCGGTAATAATAACTGTCATAATAACAGCGATGCAAAATCGTGCCAATGATGATGATTGTACAAACAGTACAGTCGTACGCGATAACCGTTCGCAGTGGACTAGCTTCACTTTCTTTTTCTTTTTTCTCTTCCTAAGCTGTTAACAATGTCGCTTTGTAGATTTCATTTATGCTACTCATCGTCGCTCTCTTCTGGATTCTAAAGATCGCTTATACGTCCTTTTCTATCAATGTGACATTTTTATATTTTTTCGGAATATTCTTAAAGACGAATTCTTCCTGTCTGTTGCGAAATAAAGGTAACGTTCGAAGTGACTTCCACGTATTTTCCTTGCCTGATTATCGATTCTACCAAGTGCATTCGCTCGATTGAACATTGTAAATGTCTTTCGAGAAATGTGTTCGAGAAAAATTGATGACAGAAGGGAACCACTGAAAGTAGCACAATCAAATGCATACAAAGTTATCGGAACGCGCTCAGAAACCGTGCGACTTCCCCACACTTCGCCCCGTACAGATCTGCGAATACGTTAAATATGAATGTTTCACATGGTGAAAATTTCCCCCGCAACATGAGCAAAACGCAGTTAATCAATAATTAAAAATTACGTACAAACATGTTTTATATAACGTATCTGATAAATTGTTAATATCATATAGTTCGATAATTAGTCATAGTGCGTTTTCTAAAATAGCTATATGTATATGTACGTTAAATATGCGCATATATTGTTAACCATTAATCGATACATTGGCTCTCTAATGTATGTATATACCTATAAATATGATAAACACTACCATGACAAAATAATACTCTAAAAATCTTTCTCTCCCTTCCATTCCTCTTTCCAGTTCATCCTCCTTCTCTCTGCGCGTACCCCTTTAAAGTCTATCGGTCATATCTTTCAACGATTCAACTCGGCCCCCCCGGCGAACTACATCCTCTAGGGATTCAGTTCGTTTGAGCGAGCGAGACATCCTCTATCAATCTGCTCAAGATCCGTCCCCACGCGGTCCAGTTCAACGAACATCGAATAAATATCCAACACCGGAGATTAATAAAGCCATGCTACGTCGCATCACGTGGAGGTGGAACTCAAGTCCATCGATATCGATATTGTAGGCCGGATCCAGATCACGCCTACGAGCAATGAGAAAACAGACGATAAAACTAAGAAGCTCGATTGTAGTTTCTCTTTGAATCACGAAATGCTCGTTTTACGAAGTGACTGGTCGTGACGAAAATTGGCGTGTATTTATTTCACATTCGTTAGTGGAAAGGAATTGGCCAAAACAGTCGGCAGATTACAATTCGATTTGTAGAACGTTAAATTCGCGAGGAATAATATTCGTACAGAATAGACTTTTTTTTTGTTTTTAACTTTGCGATAAAATAGAAGGTTCATCTTGTTAGAGAGATACGTTCCACGAATAATTTTTTCTCTCGTTCGAACGAAACGAGTTTTTCATTGAGCACTTGCTGAAATTTTGCGAATTTGTCGTACAAAAGAATGTTTATACATGTGGAATGTGAAAGAGAATATCACGAACGAGCAAAGTCTCGATATAAATTTATCAGTAATTCGATGTGAGATTATTTTTTGTCTTACACATTCGTACGAAATATTAGTCTATTATCTTTATCGAATGTATACTTGTGTCCACTTCGAGAATATCCACTTCGGGAGAATGTATCTCGGTAAATCGATACTGTTGTCTCACTACTGGCGTGCAGTAGTTAAAAACAAGATTGTCTGTTAAATTAATCATCGTTCGATCTATCAGAACGCTTCCCCAATCGAAAACAGAATCACATGTGCTCGAGGCTTTCCCCTAAGTAACAATAAAAAAACATCCATCCCCTTGCGTCAACGATCGATACTGCATCCTCTGCATTCTATAAAAAATTCTTTTTCGCGTTGTCCTATAATTCTTCAAACAATTGTGCAGTCTGGTCTCTACGTGGTTACGTTAAAAATATAACTAATTTCTAATTCTAACGAATCTACGTATGATTATCGAAAATGGAATTAGTCGATAAAAGTGACATGCTCCAACAACGTAATTGTAATGATTGTAAACTCCGTTCGTTTAACTTTAAAACACCTATAACAATCAGACTTGTTGAATGAATTCCCTCGCGCGTCAGTCCGGCTCGATTCGACCGTCCGGCTGAAAAATTTAGTCGACACAAGTTTCCAAATTGAGTATTCGCTGCTTTTCGTGATCGCGGCTACGAAAATCTTTCAGCCTTTCAGAGATTTCAGAGAATTCGTGTCTGAAAACAGGTTTTTGAGGATCGGGATTGAATTTTACAAAGGTTCATATATAGAAAAGTACTGCGAGGGTATTATTTTGGAAAGTAAAGATTATAATTTGCTCGAAATCGATATGTAAACTTATTTCCCCCCTTTTTTTTCCTTTAATTTATTAAATTATAACAATTTTTAATATAGGAGAACGATTTTACAGATGTATTAGTGAAAGATATGCTTTTATAGTCAATATAGTAAAAAAGTGCCCCGAAAAAGGATTAAGTCGTATAAAAGTTCGCGTGTATGTGTGTTGTCCGTGAAAAAACTGATCGCCTTGCTCTTTCACGTCTTTTCCACTTATCTCGTTTGGCTCCCTGGCTTCCTTTTCTCTTTTCCTTTTTTTATTTAGACCTTTGTCTGTCGATCAGCTCGGAGGGAACGTTTATTCTTTCGTATTGGGAATTACAACAATACGAATAATACGTATCTTATTAGACTGTCGTCTTTCTCTTGGCAGTCGCTATATTCTATATAGCGGATCTACAATTATCTTGGTTTGCCTTGCAAAAATAAAATTTCCAAAGAGCAACTCTGATATTCTCGTTCAACGATCGTCGGTATTTGTCAACTGAGCGCTATCGTCAATGGTTCACTGATCAAGCCAGCGAGAATGCGACAATTCGCGCTTCTTTCTCACATCTTTTTCCCCCTTTTTATTTCGTGCAAAGGTGCATGTCGTAACGGTACCTTCAAAACAAACTTCGGTGCCGTTGCCATAATTTCCGAGAAAGAATCGGGCGTCCCGTCCGAAACCTGTTCGAATTTCTCTATCTCCTTCTCTTTCCGTTCCTTTTTCTTTTTCATTTCGTGTGAAACGAATAGCGGATTCCAAGCTGCGAATGGTGCCTTTCGCGTGGTCAGTGTGTGGTTCCGCTCCTCTTTTGTTCATACGTTCTGTTTGTTCCTCTCGCATCAGCGTGCATCGAAATTGAACGGTGTGCCAAGAAGAAGCGGAAGCGGTGGACGAATCGGTCGATAACCATTAAAAAGTACATACGTTAGGATGGTAGAAAAAAGATTTTCGCGGGATAAAAAGTTCCTTTGATGGTTCGCAAAGGTTACGTTTCACCCGTGGCTTTGATGTTCCCTAGAGTAATTGACATGTGAAGATACTTATAGTTTATACCTCTCTTCCGCTCAACGGCTCAACTCCCTCTCTCTCTCTCTCCCATCTTTTTTTTTTCTTTACTCTCAATTCCATTTTCTCGCGACTCGATGCGCTCACCCAGCGATAGAAATCGACACTGTGAAAAGCGTTGGTACAGAATCATATTTTGCAAGAAAGGATGTATATCTCATATGGTCCTCAAAATCCTCGATTTCTTTATATTATTAACTTTTTTTATATATATTATTTCGACGAAAAATTAAACAAGAGAAATTTGAAAAATATTTCTTCTTGGATACTAATAGGATTATTTTAATGAAATATAAAAAGACAAATTTTTATCGTGGAAGGCAAGCTTCCGGAGATACATAGAATTTCACGTTGTCGATTGACTCGTGCGGAGAGGAGAGTAGATAGAGTGAAGGGGCAAAAATTAATATACTTAATTATACTCTGATTTGTCGATATTTAAAATATTATCACACTCAAGCTACCGTCGTCAGATGTAACGGCAGTATGTTAGAAAAGTACTTTTGATATTTATTAGAAAAGTAGTTTCCTTTTTTCTTCTTTTGATGAATGTGAGTTCAACCCTCCACATATCATTTCTACCAACTCTCCTCTATCGTACAAGTAAACGTTATGAAAAGAAGACAACGATCGCGGAATCTATGTGTACGTGCTAAAAAAAAGGCTTCAAGCGTTTCTCCCTATTCTGTACGTTACGTCGTTTTCTAATTATTGTACTACCAGAATATCCAAGAGAGGAGTGCTTGTGTTCCAGAATAAAAGCTGATCCACAATCGGAAATTTATTTTTGCGATTATTCTTTTATACTATTGTAGTTAGTATCTAAAGAAAAATTCTTAGCTCAATATCCGTAAAAAGTTTGTAATAGATAAGATATTCGGTCTCTAAAAAATATTGTACAACAGGAATGGCTGGCTACGTCGTACACACCTGGCTCTGAGAGTACAAGAATTGAGACACCCGGAGTGTCAAGCGTCGCGGATTTTTGCGCAAATTTTTCCAGTCGTTATTGTTTCCTTTATCGCGCGCGATCTGCGAATCCGTTTGTTCGCTCTAGAGACCCGCGCTCGCCGGAAGAGCGTTACGAGCTCTCGATTACCGTAACGCCGGGATCGTTGCGAGAGAAAAGTCCAAGTGCCGCGCAACATACGTATCTACGAGAGAGAAGAGTCGCGAAATTGCGCGGAAGTGTTACTCGATAATTCGCAAACATACAATTACGTCAATAACGAGCTAAAGTGCTATCGTCTAAACGAAAAAGAGAAACATCCAAGCCCGCCCCTCCGAATCTCAGCTTATTTCTTCTGCACTTCCTCCCTCCATTCCCCACCGTGCCTCATTGTCGCCTTTTGTCTTCCGTATCTCTCGCCTGTACGTCTCTCCCGTCGCCTCGTCGTTATCAACGGGCGCGTTATCAACGCGAGTGTCACCGTGACGTCGCACGGCTAAATAGTCGTTAATTAATAACCTACAAGTAGTACTGTTCCCAGATTTATTTATTCATCGCGCCTCCCTTTCACACTCACGCACACACAATTTTTTGTGTTCTTTGTTAATTTCAAAATTTAAAAAAATACATATATACTCTCAACCAGACACGCGCATCGCGACGGGCGCGGTCTAACTATTTACTTTTCTTATTCTCTCTTTCTTTTTTTTTCTTTTTGTTCAACTTGTCAAACAACGCTTCTCCCGCGATCCGTGCTTCCCTTTTTCTCTCTCTTTCTCTTTCCCTTTTTCTCCCTCTCTTTTTGCTCGTGTTAACTTCCTTAATAAAATCCTACCAATCTAAGTAATAATAATAGTTAATTCAAATATATATGCATGTATACGTCATATATATTTATAATGTAATGTATTATGCGTATATTATGTGTCTGTACTATGCTCGATTAGCGAATATAGAGATATGAATAGGATTTATATGGAATATAATGATGCGTAATGTTAGGTTGGGCAATAATTTATCAATAATAATGACAATAATAATTAAAATAATATTAGAGCAATAATAATAATAATGGTAATGGCAATATAATAAATAATAATGATCGATTAATAATAATTAGCGATTGCAATAAAAAAAATCACATCGCGGAGCAGTTAGTAATTGGCGACTAGAGTTGCGTCGCGATGCTTGTGCTAGGACAATGATAAAAATCGACGATCACAAATAATACACGATAAATTCGATAAAACCGCAATAACGAAACAGAGGTGGTGATACATAATTTCACAAAGAGGCAATAGTAAATGGCATATAGGGATGATCGATAATGATTCGATAATAAATGACGAACGCGCGCGTTTGGCAACAGATTCGATGGCGGGGATAATAATTGTCGTATGCCAATAGTAATCAATGATAATAATAATGTGACTGACATCACGACGACGAGCACGAAAATGTAGGAAAGCCTTATTAATCCCCTTTTCTAATAATAATGTAATAATAGCAATAATAATAGAATAATAATAGTAATAATAATAATGTAATAATAATGATAATAGTAATAGTAGCGATAATAATAGCAATTATCCCTGTGCTCCGCGCACGTGTCCCTTCTCGAGTGTACGTGTGTGTCATGCGCGTGTCTTCCGTGTCGTACATATATATTTATATATATATAATATATATATACGTACGTGTATACGTGTTACCTTACCGGCTAATAGTGTTAATTATTACATACGCTGAGTGTTTAACTTGCTTTACACGCGATGCAAAGTAGCAAAGGTTATCGAGAGGCCATGACTAGACATTCAATCGTATAAGTTTTCTTGTCATACGACTTACAATAGTATAATAACAAGATGGCGGGCGGCACCGGAAAAATGGCCGACGAATAAAACACACTCGACTTAATTAATTATATCCATACACGTAATATACATATATGTTTTGTCTCTCCCGTCTCCTCTGTCTTCCCGCCTCTCCCACCCTCTCATTTTAACGCGCTACCCTTTCTACTTTCAGCATTTAACTTCTTCGTCGCTTCGAGAAGATGTGCTCGGCGCCCCTTCACCCATCTTCCACGCTCGACGGTAAAAATTAAAAGAGAGTAAACGATTCACGATTACATGACAGACATTCTGGAATACTGGAGGCTTCTTATCTATACACCACATAGCAAAAAACCTTACTATCACGCCCATGCACACACCCTTCTCTCTTTCTTATTTTTCGTTCTCTAGAGTTAAACCTTAAAAACACGCGAGAGCTAAGTCTAGAAAAACGTATCTTAAATTACAACACATACCGTACCACGTGCTGTGCCCAATCAACGGTTGTCAGCTGATCGATTAGAGTTTCGATCATTTACTTTTTCCGCCTCCTCCGCCTTCCTTTCTTCCTTCCTTTTCCCGCAAAAAAAAAGTGGCGGTTCGTTGAGAAAAGGAAATCGATTGGGCCGCGCGCCCCTTCTGATAAGCTCCTCTTAATGGAATGTATTAATTGATCGTACAAGTGGTCCACGCGAAATCTGCGTCGCCCTTACAATCGCCGTTACTTTCCGATTACGCCTCTTCATCGGAAGATATTAAAATACGTCGAAATTCACAAGTGTTGTATTTTCTCTCTGGTCGAAATAAGAGCTGAAAATTGATTCTGTGTTCCGCGATTGTATACCATTTTATTACAGGACTTGCAACTCTGGAAATACCACGAAGCACGATAAATTAGGACGCGTGCTTATGAACGATTCGATTTAAGGTTATTTGATATAAAATAATTCGTCGAGTATTGAAATAGATGTGACATTTCGATTCTAAATCGCATGTTAGGAAACGGATAAAATTACATCCATTGAGCATGTTCTGCAGTCAAAGAACAAAGGGTTTGGTAATCATTGTAAATTTGAAAATCTTATACATAGAATTCGGAGTAAAGAGAAGACTTGACATATTAGTAGCGATTCTTCAAGGTGAAAAAAGACGAGATATTATCTAATGGGAAACGCCGAGTGCCGGTCGCATCGTTTCGCCTTCACGCTTCAACATACGGACAATCCATTAAAAACTTTTCCCAAGGTAAGTAAGCAGCAAGGGCGGTTCAACGATTAACGATAACTAGCCATTCAACATCGAGTAACGTCTTAAGATCTACTTAAATTCCAGGGGAGAACGACGCGACCGGCCTGATAATTTGTTCGTCGATCAGGCTATAATAATAAAGAACCTTTCGCCATCTTTGTACTTCGAACGCATCAACTTCTTCCTTTTTCCTCTCCGTACCCTACAACTCGCATTATGGAGTAATTCGCGTCATTTTCCACGCTTGCATACTTCGCTACTCCGTCATTTCCTGATCACCGTTTTGATCACGATTGCAATATCAAGACTTGATTTTATGAGGACGGTCAGCGGCGACAGGCGAGTCCCCTGTAATGATTTTCTTTCGTCGGAAAATATTGAAATAAATTTTTCCAGAGATATACCTTACCCCAGGCTCTCTTTCTCTCTCTCCTCGAACTACCAGAGTTGCACAGTCCAGACCAACGGGATCACGTCGAGAGACTCGAGCACCGGAACACGCGATCGAGTTTCTCGAGCTGAATTAATTTCGATAATATTAACGACCTCGTGAATTTCCCCTCGAATTTCCCGATCATCGAAGAAATTCGAAACTCCGTGGTTAACGCCGCACGCACGATCTCGATCACCACGTGGACCACCTTGTAATCCGTACCGTCATCGATTGGCGCACGTCACGCGCGGATACGTATACACCACGTTTAATCATGCTAGTGATATATGCGTACGATAATAATTAATTCGCGTATATCGCTTACGGACTAGGAAACTCGCGATCGCGCCCAGGGCCCGCGGTCGCACCTCGATCGACTCCGGTCAGCGCGATCCGACGGCCTCGCCAAACTGTAATTACCCGGAGGGCGAAAGTACGATCGACCGGAGCCGGCCGGAACCGGTGCCACCGAGACGGCGTTGCGACGCGCCGGTTCTCCCATAGGTTTCGTTTACAGCGTCTTAATATCCATCGTGTGGTGTCAGAGAGGCTGCAGCTCGGCAGCAAGTACAATATATAACTAGGCATGCAACAATACTTGGAGTGGTATTTTTTTTTCCTCGAGTTAAAAATAGCGGTCAACCATTCAATCTCTCTTTCTCTCCCCCCCTCTCATACCTCTTCTCCCCAAAATGGCTTTCTCTCTCACTCTCTCATCATCTCACTTTCACAGTTGCTTTTTTTTTTGTTTACTCGTTAAGTAACATTACTTGGGCCCGGGAAGAATGTAATTTTTCTTCTTCTTTTTTTTCCCCTCTCTCGCTCTCTCCCTTTCTCATGAAAGTTACACAGAGTCGCCGCGCGCCGCTGTCTTTGCTTTTGTGTCTCAAGTGTGTAGCGTCGTGTGGATAGTTAAAAAAAAAGTCCCCCCTCCTGTGTGTCGAAATGCACGGATATCTTTTTGGTCGTTAAGCTCTCGATCTCGTCCGGTCTCCTCTCTTCCGGCGAGAGGTTCTTCTCCCGGAGAAAGTTACCTCTGACCCTCGACCGGAGATCGAATTACTCGCGACACGGATGCAATCCGCGATTTCACGTTGCCGGCAAAAATTGCGGCGAGTCAAAGTGGATTCAGGACAAGCCATCCCTCCTCGTGGTTTTCGATTCGAAGGAAACGGGTGTTCTTGCGTTTGTCATCGGTGGCCCTCGGCGCGGTCGGCACACAATTAACGCGCGTTGCGAACGTACAAAAATATATATGTGACATCTATATAATCCGCTATAGGTTTCTAAAAACTCGTCTCTCTCCTTTTTTTTTTCTCATTATTATTAAATTCACCGGCGATCACGACGTCACGCCGAGTGCCGCCGAAGGGACATGCGCTCGCTCGCGGGAATTCCTTCCGTTCGGTCGCGAGTCA
The DNA here is from genome assembly GCA_011636635.1 of Tetramorium simillimum. Lineage (NCBI taxonomy): Eukaryota > Metazoa > Arthropoda > Insecta > Hymenoptera > Formicidae > Tetramorium > Tetramorium simillimum. The sequence continues at coordinate 5,698 of VBVQ01004215.1, read as the reverse complement.
TCGTTCTCAATTTCGTTTTCTCTATTTTGCCGACGGTCCGTCACGAGAGATCGTCACGTGGAAAGGGAACTGTCGGGAAAAGCCGGGATACTCGATACAGCGGGATAAGGTCAAGAACTGATCAAGTTCTTCATCTCACGTTACATTTTCGCACTTAAGTTATCAAGAGGAATACGTGTGCTAGGAACAAGTTAAGTAAAATTCAACAACTCGAGAGAATATGCAATTGACTTGGTTATTCCTCGATTTGAACGTATTGACCGACAAGGTATTTGTTGTAGGCAATGTTTTCTTTAAGATTTCTATCTCTCATTTATCACTCGTCAACATCACGTCTACTTATCATCTTTGGCATTTGTCACAATATAAAACTTTATACTTTTCTCAAAACGACTTTTGAATTTAAAAAGAAAAAACCTTTCTTAGAGACCAAATCGAAGAAATGGCAGACACTGAAAATCACTGTAAGATAATATAAAAGATTAATTAGTAATCAATTAGTGATAATTTTTAACAATACAAAAATAAAAAAGTAATACATAAAACAATTTAAATAGTCGACTTAAATAAAAGATAAAATTTCGATTATGTTTTTGACAGCGTTTCTTGCATCACGTAATGATTTTAAATTGCTTGAGAAATCCCAGTGGTTACTGCGTAACGAGGACACTGTGTTGGTGGACAACAAACAACTAGCTACGCTAAGAGATCTATAGAGACTATACTGCATCATCTATAATCAAACAGGAACATAGTGCTACGTAACGCACACGTTATAGTGGAATGTACTGATCACCATCGGCGAGGAAGCTTCGTTGGAGGCAGGTTCTCTCGTCGATTATACTTGCATTAAAGCGCATAATACATCTACAAGAATTGTAAATGAAAATCCGATTGCTCAGACAAGAAAATATCGGCGAATCGATTCGAAAAATGTAAGTTCGAGATAATATTAATGCAATTTGACGAAAAAGACTAGAAAAATGATTAATCATTGGAATAATGAACAATTAAATTTATATTATTTCGATTATTATACCAATATTTAAAAAATATTCTTTATAAAATTCATTTATAAAATGAATAATAAAGATTGAATCTCAAATCGCATCGTCGCATTGTGATACGAGGATGCGCAGAATGTTTAACTTCCATATGTAACCAGAAAAAAAGTAATAAAGTTGCCAAATTTGATATAAGTAATTAGACATCCACTTGACAGTGGACTTTTCTTAAGAGTTGCATTTTCCATTCGATGCTTCAAAATGGACTTTCCTCAAAAGGGAGATATTGATTTTCCGAACCGGGCCGCCGCCGTTGTCGGGGAATAGCAGGCAAGAGACGTAGAAAATAAAAATAAGACCAATGCTCATCCGTAATGTGAACTGAAAATATTATTAAAAAGCATTTTACAACAAAAAATAACTAAAAAACAAACAAAAATACGATTTACAATTAAATTAAGAACAATCGAGTTGTATCATCTAAAAATAATAATACAATAATATTATAATAATATTAATAATAATAACATAACAAACCAGTACAAAAAAAAGAGGAAGAAAAGTGGCTGACAGCGAGAAGAAAAGTGACAGTGTCGAAACGGTATTTCGTTCTCATCTCTCGCGCGCATCGCGGAGCGTCTCATTCTCGATGATAACGCGAGCAACGCGAGCGCGCACGCATATATAAAACACACGCAGGCACAGTAGTAACATATACACATACACACACGCATGTACATACATCTCGCGGGTTTTTACTTTGGGAGTAATGCGTAGGAATGGAATTTAATCTCTTGTCTCGTGTGCGCGCGCGCCTCACGGCCGATTATTGACAATGAGAGCGAAGTGGTAGTGATGGCTAGCTGGCAAGGCGGCGCATCGTCTCTCCTCGGTTTTTTCGCGTCAATACGCGTTAATACGATACAATAACGATATAATAACTGATTAATAAGAATAATAATGTAATAATAATAATAGTAACTAAATATCAAATAGTATAACTAATTAATAATAGCAATAATAATGATAATAATGACAGTAATATTAATTAGGGATCAACACATGGTTATGTGATATAAATACTAATGGACAGATACCTTGTGATGCCGTCTCGATTTCCGGTGCAGCTTCTTTCATGCACTCTTCCTCTCCCCAAATTAATATCCCCCCCTTTCCTAAAGATTTTCAATTTTTACAGACATCCCATCCGCGTCGTTCTCTTTGCATTCCGTCTTTGTCAAGTTATTTAAAAAGATAAATTAATGGCGCGGAAGAGCGCGATCGGCCAAAGTTTGGAATAGCTTGACGAATCAAGAAGTTGAAAACAAAAAGCTTGACAGTCCGCTCGGAGTCGACGCGGGAATGGCGCTCAATTGACAGATTAAAACAAAAAATATCGAAACAAAATCGCGATATGAAGAAAAATGAGAATGGTCTAAATAATTCTCGATGACCCGTGCGTTTATTTTCTTCCCGGGCACCCTATTAATTTCCATCCTCCTTGTCCGTCCTGAGAGTTTGTCTTCATAACGAGGACATTCCAATCGGAAAATGTCCAGAATTTGCGGTCAAAAATATTCCTCTACTCGAGACCGCAAACAGATGCGCATAACTGATCGCATGATGTGATTCTGAGCGTTTGCGCGCGACTCGGAGGAAGAAGATCCGGAAATGTTTACGGAATGTCTGTGGTATCGTCTTGGACGAACAAGGATGGAATTTAGCGACGATCATCTGGTTCGGTAGTCTTTAATTGCATCTCTTTAATCGCGCAAAAATGAAACGATTCACAATTCAACATTTATTTTAGTCACATATTTGTTCGTCGCATGATGCAGAACGTTTCGCGTGCATCGTAATTATTTAATTTGCGTGTCTCTACTTAAATATTCATTAATTTACAAATGTCGGTTGAGATTCGCAACATTCACCTAAATGTCATTGAAAGAAACTAGCAGTCTTTGATTACACCACATCTTTCTCTTTTTCTTTTTCAAAGGCCATTTTAAGCAGCGACTACAAGAGATACAAAACGCTTAGGTCATAATTCGTGTTTCTCGAGCACTATAATTCGCAGTAAGATTGATCGAAGGATTAAAAATATTCAAATCAAAGTCCTTAATCAAATGTCATGAATCTTCAGTCCGACTTCGTAAATGTCAGCTTATTGCTGAACTAAACGTGTAATTAGATTCGACTACCAAATCAAGCGATCACCGCGGATTATCCCAGGATCTTTGATTGCGACCGATGATGAAACTGTTCGAAGACGCGGAAATATTGAATTTTAATTATCGCTCGTCCAATCGAATGGCAGAAAGTCAACGATCGACAAATCATTATACTACTATGTCCTAATTCTATTTTAAAAATCTGTCATTGAGTTGAAACAATATCTGTTATTCGATCTAATCGTAGAGAATCAATTTTTTAAAAATTTAATTAATTATTCTACGTGTAAAATTTTTTATATTTTCCAAGTGGATTAATTTTTTTTTTTTGAACAATTAACTACGAGAAAACTAAATCACATCTTTTCAAAACTAGAATTGATTTGTGAGCGCGAAGGAATAATCGACAATCGAAGATCCTAACATAATCCGTGAATTCTCGTAATCGTAATTAAGGTCGTTAGGGTATGCCAGCTAGCCTTTTTCTCTTCATAATACGGGGGCGTTGGATGACGTTTCGTATCGACAATCAAAAGTCGCAACACGTTACTAATAACAGAATAATAATAATACAATAATATTAATAAAAAATATAATAGCAAACATGCATGGAGTCGCGCGTCGGAGAGTTGTGAGGACTTCCGTGATTGGCGATCCATCCAACAAAATATATTATTAATACTATAAGTTTTTTTGTTTCGAGTGAAAAAGACGCCAGCGCAAACCTAAAACGGCTGCGCGGCAGTCGGGTGGGAATCGGAGGGTGATTGGTAGTGTGGTGATGATTCTCATCGCTGGTGGTTGGAATAGACGGTGGTTTCGTCAGAATCCAAGAATGTAAGCAGCAGCAACAATGCATTGTTTTTTTTTTGTAAGCGCAGCGACACAGATAAAAAAAGAGAGAAGAACAAAAGTTGCATCAGGCTGTGACAACGTAACTATCAAGAGAACGAGATACAGAGCAAAAAGGAAAAGTCTTACACAATCGCTAAAATCGGCTAATAGCTATTATATGCGCTACGATACTAACTACGCTAATAGAAAGAAAAAGGAAGAGGGTTTCGCCGTAAAATGGGAAGTTGGAGAAGACGATGATTTCGTCTTCCGCTTTCGTACGGTTGATAAGAATTATGGTTACGTTAAAACGATTGCGTTACTTTGCTGTGAGAGCCGAGAATGAGCCTTGATGATTTAACATGAATATACGCAATCGACATTTTTCTTTTACGCATAGCTCAAAACGCCAAGCATCCTATTTCTTTTCTTGAGATTCGTCTTTTGTAATACTATGTCATTCAGGTCTTTATAAATTCTCTAGCGATTCCTGTGTGTCTTCTGTGAGTGAAACTATCTTTATCTCTATTAGAGTTATTTGCGTTATCTACAAATGAATTCAGGATCTCATATTTAAGCGTTAACGTTACTTGGTACAATGGTTCCTCGCGAATACTCCGAAACGTATCTCATGACAATATATTTTAACATAATGAATAACGATACCGTCGATAAGCACTTAGCAACATACTCGCCAACAATGGTAAGTGGTTATTAAATTTGTTACGTTAAACCGAGTGAGAGAAGTAATTGTTGTACGATTAAAAAAGTTAACGTGGGTCGACGCGATGTCGCAAGAAAATGATGGAGACAAATGTACGGGTTGAGAGAAAGGTGCGGAAATTAATTAAGTAAAAAACTAATCAATAATAATAAATTGAAGAGATGAAAAAAAAAATAATAAACGCGCCCGATGATCGTTCAACGACGTTCAACGAAACGCTGTCAGTTAGTTACTAAATGCATCTCAGGATGAGTTTCCGTAGGAATTGTCGATAACCGTTACAAAACGGAGGGGAGAGGCGGAACCGAACAAGGACAAATTCAACAACGGGACTATTGTCCGATTTAGCCGTAAACGTAGGATGTCCTGTTGTCCAGTGACTTGGAATCCGCGAGACGATTCTCGCGGCGTTTCACGGATGATGTTGGGTCAATTTGATCTCGGATGATCAGCACAGTCCCAAATAAGCTCATACAGACCATGTAATATTTCGCGGCAATCAGTCTCGTGTCCCGTGAGGGATAAGATTAAACCTGTTGAAGGTGGTTCTGCGCAAAATCTTTTGGATTTCGCGTACATCTCAAAACGAGTTTCTCTCGCGAGTTGTTGCAACAAAACGGATATTCGCGCGACAAACGGACATTCCTCGCGAACCTCGCACGGCATTTGGAGGGAGACATTCTGAAGCTCGGTAATTGGAAGTGACCCGAACGCGACGGTCGCGATTCGACCGCCGTCCAAGAGAAAATGTGGTGAGCGCGCGTTTGAGAATTTGGGCATGCGTAACGACCCGATGCTTGTGTTAGTTAAGTTAATGTGGACCATGTCGTCGTGACGAATGGAAACGCGCTTCCCGATGTGATCGTCGGACGAGGTCTCAGAGAGAAGACCGTGGTTAGTGGTGGGCAATGGGGAGGGATGAGGGAGGAGGAGAATGATAACGGACATGAAGGGAAAGGAACGGA
>VBVQ01004214.1:0-15547 GCA_011636635.1 Tetramorium simillimum | reverse complement strand
CCCCCTCCTCCTTTCACCCCGCCCTTTTTCTCCCCCGTACTCTCCCCACTGCGAAACGTCGTGCTTCTTATCGCGAGCAGGAGAAAATGATGAGACCCGGTTAACAAGGTGTGCCCTGAGAAAAAAAACTGCGGGAAAGTCGCGCGACTTCCTTTAGGATTACGTCCGTCTACTCCGCATACGTTGATTGTCTCGTCACGTTCAGCGCCGAGCTCTATCGATGTTATATCTCGTTGATCGTTACATGAATATATTTTATGATTGCGCAGATTCAAAAATAAATTAAATATTTGCTTTAACCTGTTATGGCGCCTATTGCTTTTTTCCCCTTCAAAATATCTCGGCGACTTGCTTTATCGAAGGCACGAGTGAGTAGGGCATATGAAAGAAACAAATATTTATGACAATTATTACATAGAAATTAAGAGTTGTTGGAATCTCCAGTCATTCTGCATTAATTTTAACTTCTCTTTCTTATTTTAATTACTATTGGATATTTAAATTAATTTTTCGTATAAACAATTTAAATGTGTTATACGAGTAACGCTATAGTATACGATACGATTGCACGAAGTTTACTTGATAAAACTGTCGTTCCCATTGTCTATCGATATATATTATACATGCGTAATGACGAAATTTTTATTAAATACATTTCTGGAAATCAAGTTGCGTTCAAAGACATCAAATCTACCATTAGATAATTTATACAATCGTATATCTAATCTGATTTACGCACAAAACCCAATGAGAAATAGTTGGGCAAATTGATGTCGAATCGATATCGATATCTGCGTCGAAAAGGCATCACGTCGATGTCGATTCGATGTCTTTTCGATTATCATTTCTCATTGGGAATGTCGAGAAAAGATAAATATATCGGTGTCGCAGAAATTTGCATAGCTTGGAAAATTTCTCGTGCAGTAACGCCCTCTCAGCAAATATTGTGAATGTTAAGCTATGGATGATAAAGAGAGAAAATTGTGGGAAATTTATGAAAGATTCAATTTATCGATCATTCTATCTATATTTCTCAAAATGTTATATACATATATTAAGATCGTAATGTATTACTGAATAATTCTTAAGAATCGTTATCTCCATATAATTTCCAATTCAAACATAATAATTACTTCATAAAATGTAGATAAATTTCTAGTTATAATTAGTTTCTAGTAAGAAACATTTAATAATTATCATTACAATAAACAGATAAATAGAGGCGTTTGCTAATAAATTTCTGAATACTATGTATGATCTGTTTCCACTCAAGATAGGGAATTATCTGTAATAATTTCTGAATCATCGACTATGAATATCATTTTTTGATTGGTTTACTGTGCGCGACCTGCCTTATCTGCGAAGATAGGCGCGCGCCGACCGCGGCGCCGCCGCACCGCGGGGGGGCGACAGTCGGACGTTAACTTCGCGAATGTGTAGTCGACGTAGTCGTGGCTAAAGTAGAATTCGCGAACCGGTAGGCTACCAGTGGTAGCGAACGTGTTCGGCCGTCTTTCGTTCAAAGAAAAATTTTTGAAGGTTGCCGATGCAACTTCACGCTTTGGCTACGTTCCGTAATTCGCTGCCAGTGCTGAAAATCTATAATGTGCGTAAACTATAGATTTGCAGTGCTGGATCAGTGAATACCGGAACGCAACTTTTGCGACACGCGAGGCAGTTAATCGCGCGCGCGCGCGCGCGTACGCAATCTCTCCCGGCGCCCGGTGTCACGATTACATCGTTTTTCCCGGTATCCGGCGGGTAGAAGAACTTACGCGAAGGATCGCGGCGTGCCGGGACGACGTTTCGTAAGATTCGCGTGTCGCGCATGCGCACGCCTGCGCGCGCGCACGCAAAAACGGACGAGCGGTCGTTGGACGGTGCGACGCGACTGCCCGGGCGGCACGAATCGCGTCGACGGCCGACGGTAGACTTCGCGCGAAGGCACCGCGAGGTTCAGTCGGTCGCGCGATCCGAATGAGACGATGCGGCGACCCCTGACCCGCCATTTCTCCGAGGGTGGCGGCGGCGGCGGCGGCGGCGGCGGTGCCACGGGCGCCGATGGCGCGGCGGCGGCTGGTAGACGGCAGCGTATGACCGGGAAGGAGGGCAGCGACGAGCGCGGCGGATACACCTGGGCCTGCCGCGATTACAGCCATCACCTGTCGTTCGGCGACCTTTTCAAGGCCCCCACGCCCCTGGCCGACTACCGCGGCCGCGCGGCGGCCTCCCCGGAGCCCCGGAACGCCACGATCCACAGGTAGGGTGCTTAACCCCGTTACCTTTTGCCCCCCTTTTTTTTTTTTTACGCCGCCCCTTGGGTCTCCCCGCCGCGACTTTTACGTTTTCCTCGCGGCCATCGCGCGGGCCGTTTCCAGCGGCGGTTTCTATTCCGCGCTTGAAATAATTAGAGCGCGATTCGAAATCCGATCTGAAGTGAGCGTCGGATAACATCGCTATTAGAAAGCCTCGCCATTATGGCTTATTAATGTTGCGTTGTGCTGCAGTCGATTCAAGTCGGACCGCTTCCGGCGTTGCTATTCCCGTAAAGGCCGAGTAAATGGCCTTTTACACGAGTGAATGAAATTCATTCGCTAGGTTCGACATCGCGCGCCTAGATACGCAGTGTGAAATGATGATCGGAAAGACGTCGAATCGATGTCGACGTGGATGCCTTTTCGACGCAAAAGACACCGGACGCGACATCGATTCGAAATCGATTTGTCCAATCATTTTTCACTGGGTATCGTTACAAAGTGCTGCAGTCGAAATTTTAGGTGTTTCGCGTAATAAGTTCTATTTTCTAAAAAATATATCATAGATTTATTATATTTCAGAAACAATAACACATGCCCGCGAAATTAAGGATGTTAAAAGCTGTTTAAAAATTATTTCCTACGTAATTTTGTACGCTGAATACGAATCTGGTCGCAGAAATTGTCTATTACATCAGGTTTTTTAAGATAAAATGGGATAAAATGGTTTTAGCTATATTCATGAAAATATTACAGAGAAAGGAAATTATTTTCTATATTTTAATTGAGGGCTTCATACATTATTATCCATTCTGTTCAAATTTAATTTGCGAGTTTTTCTCGCTGAAATATATCAGAAGTTATGAGTTTTTGAAAGCATAGGAATACACACACAAAATACATATGTATATGCATTTTTTGGTAAGCTTAAAATCAAAGTTAGAATCAAGTCTATATTTATTTTTTATATTAAGATACACAGATTTGAAATAAGTAATTTTAAAAATCCTTACATACACAACAACATTCATCAAAATTATCTAAAAGTTAAATTCGTCATATTGGATTTGTTATTTTGAATTTCGTAAATCTGACATTAGATTTAAAAATCAGCGACTTCCAAAACTTTTTGAAATATATATAGTTTATCTGAATATATCTTACTGTGCTAGTGTCCAGTTTCATCAGCCTTTTAAGGGCTGTACTTCTATGCTTTCAAAAGTTCATAACTGGTATATCTCGAGAAAAAAATCACGCATTGGAAAATAAGAATTGATTTTAAAAAGAAAAATAGTATGATATAAAATTGCCATTTAAAATATAGGAAATTATTTGCTTTCTCTGTAATGCATTAATGAATATAGCCAAAATCACCATTTTTTTATCAATTTATCCATTTTGTGTCAAAATCCTGACGTGATAGACAATTTTTGCGGCCAGACTCGTATTTAGTGCACAAATTTACGTACACAAATTTAGTGCACAAAATTACGTATCGTCTATAATTTTCATGAAACAAAACCTTGCAGAAATCTATCTGTAATCGCTCGAATATTTATTTTCTCTGCGAAATCATAAAGGAGGAAATACTCTTTATTATTTTTTACGAATCATAAATAATTCCACATAAATTTAATTATGCATAGTCTTAAGGAAATATGATTAATCATTTGCAGAGATATGTAGCGAATAAGGGGAAGAGATACGCTTGACCTTTTATGTATTAGTAGAAGAAGTAGAATATGAAAATTTTTATAAATAATAAAAATAATGAAAAAGGCTATTTTATAGTTTATTATAATAAAAAAATGATATTAAAAAAACTTTGTAATGGATAAAGTTGAATTTTTGCAAGGACATAAAAAAAGGTTTGCGTATTCATATAAGTTTTTATGTACATTAAAGCATTTTCAATAGTAACGTGATATGATAAATTAATCGTCCGATGTATCTGCCACGAGAAACTATATATAAAACTCGAATATTAACTTTTAGTTTCTTGGAAATTACATGATTAATTAGTTTGACATTTTAATGTGATATTAAATATTTTGCTTTAAATAATATTCTGAGATTTTGTTCTTTTTTTTAAATACAAATAATTTATATATTTGAATATATCATTAAATGCTTTGTAATAATATATAACATTAATATACTTTTGCATATATTGTAGGGGAATTAATAATAATTTGATTGACCGATATTTTGAACTTTCGTGAACTGTAACTTATGAAGGACGCACCTGACAATTTTGTGTCTATTGAAAATTTTTATCAACTCACCGAAACCTTCCGACTGATACTTGTTTTGACCTGCGACCCGTTAGGCAATTTTTTAGCATCCTTACATGGTAGTCGATATTTTCCGCAGGGTTCTAGAAAACCCGCAGGTATCTATGCAAAATTTGATCCAGATCGGTCGAAGGATTTGAGAGGTAATAAAGGTTATACAGATAGTCTATTTTATATTCATATGTAAATTAGATATTTCACAATAATATTTCCGCATGAATAGAGCTTTAAATTTAAATATACTATTTCATATAGAGATTTCTCGAATCACGTAGAACCTGTTAGCATATGAGTTAGGCATCGTAATGTCACATAACGAAGGGAATCGTTTATCATAGAGAGGGATAGGAGGGAGGGGAAGGGAACATCCTCATTCCGTCAGCTTATAGGCAGTGATCGTCAATCGGCTGTCGAGCGGAGATGATCGTTGAGTAATAAATTAGATTCACTAGGTGCCGGGAATTATGCGACATAGCGCGCGCACGCGAGTCCCTCGAGAGGCAAGTAGGGCGACAGTGTAGAACGGAAGGACGGAAACGACCTTGAGGAGAGGAGTAGCGCACCCTGATCAGCGGGATCCCCGCTATTTCGATTAGTTAACGGAGGCTGCCGTTCGTTGCAACTGGAACACCGGGAATTGGGTCACTCGGGTTTTTTAAAAGGCTTCGCGTCCTCCCCCGTTATTCATATTCGTGATGAATGAAGCGCGTTATGCAAGCTCGATGAGGGATAAACAAATTGAGAGTCTGCTATAAAACACCGCCATCAAGTTTCTCTAGCTGGAGATCATTCTTGGATCGGCAATCGGAGGAAGAGCTAGAAAGCGTGAGATATTTCAAAAAAAGAATAAAATTGCAACGTACGGAAATAATAAAATAGGATAGTTGATCTAATGAGATTAATTATAACGGATGTTTAAACATTAAAATCTAGCACTGTCCGAGTTATATTTTTAACATTGTAATTAAAGCATTCGAGATGTTGCATACATATGTAATCTTAGAATATTCGCCGAAATGAAGAGGTTCATACGTATGCGAAGCGTTTCTAAGAAGTCCGATTTGTGGAATAGGTGAAGGTATCCGTAAAATATTGACGTTCAGTCTCGATATCGTTCCGATAAGTGAGCTATCGGAACGATATCGATAAATGGGTTTCTGCCGTATTTGATTATCCTGCCAATAAGATTGAATCTGCGAGGGGTCTATCGTAGTTCGCAATATCGCTCATGATCGCAAGAGAAAAAGAGATTAAAAGTAATAAATTAATAAGTATGTATTAAATGAAATATCGAACGTATTATAAGGAGTACCTCATACTAAAAAGTAACTCACTCTCTGCAGTATACCTAATTGTTGTTTGTGCAATTTTTTTCTGTATTTTTAGATACACTACTTTGAATTTCGAATAATACAGATGATTTATTTTCATTAGGCAAATATACTTTCGGTCTCGTAAGTTTTCGATGTTGTTATTATCGATCGGACATTTTTCGTCTCATTGACCGCAAAATTATCGTCGCTTCTCGGATGTTACGTGCTAACGTCCGACTTATCAGTTTCGAAACTGAATGACAAGTCGTTTCGTGCTCATCGTCAATCTGTTCGCGAGTCTTTCCGCGTCTCGCAACCGCGAGGAGATTCCAGAATCTGAATGCAAATTTGATATATTGTCGATGTTGTACGCGGGGACGACGCGACGCGCGTCGATTTCGGACGAAGATTAATGATCGCGCGTTAATGGCGGCAGGGGGTCGCGCAAAATAATTCCGCTAAATTTAACGATCACAATAGGGGCCGAGGAAAAAACGCATGCGACGTGCGCCGGTAATTGGCTATTCTACTCACGATGCACCCGGGTGCTCTACCTATCCCTACAGGGGGTTGTATCCCTCGCACGTGATTCGCTCACGATCTAATCCGGTGAAGGGACTGTTTGTTCCTGACCACGAGAAACAGTAAGAAATAATCACGCATGAGTTGTTATCTCAGAATTCAAGTAACAAAATAATAATTCTAATAAATTAAAAATGTCTCCGTATTATAATTAGTATTATACATATGTATGTATTATATTTCTATATATATACAATATATTAATATATATTTATATGTATATACTAATATACACAGTGTCTTTCTCTACTGATGATAAATATTTTTGTTAAATTTTTTTTGTAATATTTTAAAACGAAAATACTAGTACAAAAATATTGAGGCAACAATAGCTTTCAAATGGTAAAAGCTTAAATATCACGAATGACAGAGCTAGAAGTTTGTACACTCAGAAATAACAAGATCGGTGAAAAAGGTACTTTCACGAACCGAACACCTTTGACAATACTGAAACTATTATACAAATATACATATAATAAAAGTTTTGTTAAAAACTTCTGTCTATCTGTAATAAATTTATTATGAGAATAGTTCAAAATGTTTCTATTCAATAGTGTATTATTACATATCAATAGCGTTATGTGTCATTACTACATATCACAATATCGCTACATAATATTAAATTATTGAATAAGAATATTTTAAATTGTTTTTATAACAAATTCGTTACATAATAATTTCATTATTTTCAAAAACTTTCGATTCATGAAAACATCTTTTTCATTTACCATTTTGCCATTTCTGAGTACGCAAAGTTCTAGTTTTGTTATTCGTGATTTTTAAACTTTTACTATTTGAAAACTGTTACAGTTTCGATATTTTTGTATTAGAAATTCGTTTTAAAATGTTGTATTAGATTTCGTTTTAAAATGTTATAAAAAGAATTTATTATTAAAATATGTTTCATCAGTTTAGAGATATGTGTGTATCTTGAAATTATGAATTTGTGAAACGAAAAATTATTATACATAATTATTAATAACAATTTTAAATGAAACATGAAAATCTACGTGAAAGACGAAGAATTTTTGTGAAAAATAATCTTGTACGCGTAAACGTATTTATGAGTCGCCTTGACAAAATCGTTTCCTCTGTAATTTATAAATGTATTAGCATTAATATATAATTCATAATACACATCATTGACGACATAATTAATTGAAAATAAAATAATATCGTTAGATTATTATGAATATTAATGCGATGTCTATGGGCTATTGTTATGCGGTTATCAGTGCATCTCTATCAGTGTATCTCGCATTATCGTGTTATTCGCGATAGATTATCTATGTAGTTCATTATAGTGTGAGTAAAAGGTGCATGACTCTATTCAAGTGGCAATCTTATCGGAGCGATAGCGGGTGGTGGAACAGCGTCGTGGCATTTTGTGAAAGGAAAATGGGCTTTCCGTGTGCTCGAAAGAGTTCAAAATTTCCCGGAGGCTTTTATCTGGGGTAGCTTCCTCGGGGAATTTATCACAACAAATATTGATATCGCGCATGTGTGCACGGCGAATACACAGGCACGGTGCACATGTCCAAATGAATCATCGTTTATTTTTATCCGTTCTCAGGTCCCATCGTGCGGGAACGTTAATAAATTCCATACCGACACCGTAAATCTTGAACTCTCGGAAGAATTCGCGCCGGAAAAATTCTGCGCGATCGGTCGATCGCTGTGAAATCCATAATACACTTCGGTTCTCGAGCCGCAGGCGATCTTCCGTGGTCGAACAACGGGGCATATTATTAGTATATACGTTCGGTAACTAGTCTCGTGATTTTCCGCCGGTCCCCGAGTCTCTTCCCCGTGCTATTATCTCAATAGAAAATTGTCGGTCTTGCCGTGGCGTAATAGCATTAACGTAGAGAAGGACGTCTAAATCAGGGGGTTCTTAACCCTAAGCTAGTCTAACCTAATCTGACCCCTTCTAGGCTAAATAATCTTCCTCTTATAACAAATAAAGAAGACCGCGATACCATATTCTCAGGCAGAAAAGACTCCAAACTGACAATGAGTCAAGAAATCAAAGATAAAAGGCAATTGGATTTAGAACGATGCACCATTCCTCTGTATGCAACGTTTTTTACATATGTAATGAAAAATATAAACAATTATATTATCAATTCGATAGACAATTTTGACAATTTATGAAATTACAGAATATTTAGTTGTCCAAAATTGAATCAATTGTGCGTCAGTATTTTCACTAGTTTTTACCGATTCACTGATAAAAGACACGAAGCTCCGAAAGATTAAAAACTGATGAGCTGAAATAGTTGTCTTTTAAACAACTTAATCCTAAATACGCGCGAGGATTTCAAAAGTACTTGAAAACATTTCGATGACAACTGATATCGTCATCAGTGCCGAGCTATTGATGATGATCGATGGCACTCGAAGAGCATCGAGAAATAATGCCGATTGGCTCCTGAAAGAGCGCAAACATCTTATCGGACACGAAAGACCGGCGATTCTCGAGAGCGGTACGCGAAAGTCCCTCTTCACGAGGATCTCGGACAGGAGCGAAAAGCGGAGGTAGTGGAGGGCTCGAGCGAATAGTGAGCGATGGAGGAGGAAGAGGAGGAGGTGGCCGGAGACTGTTGCGGGTGGGAGCGAATGCCACTGACGATGCAAGTACGAGCAGGCTCGTTAAACAGTTGTTCGGCGCTTCGATACGTCGGCGTGTCTCTCGTCGTCCTTCTCTTCGGCGTTTCGCGAGGAGAAAAGTCCCGATCGGTGTCGAGTTTCGATGAAAAGTGCGAAAGAAAGTGTCGAGTGTACACTGGAAATGCAGTGTATACATATGTATCTCGAATCCGGTAATTGAAGTATAAAATCATTATATTTTGAGAAAAATGTTACACTCCCAATCAGAGCTGCAACCGCGACGTAATAATATCCGCGAGTCGTAGGACATCCGAGCGGTGTAACGTCGGAGCTTCCCGAATGACACTGTACCCAGGATCTAGTGCGAATTACACGTGTATCACGTGGCTCGCGAAGAATGATAACGAATGATCTGTGAATTACATTGTTATCGCTGTTGTCGGGCGCAACAGCGGCGTAACCGAGACAATCGGATGAAAACTAATGTCGCCAAATGTCAAACGACCCACGTGAACTCGTTACGCGACGGAAACGACGGGGACGCCGGTGATTCGTTTCAATTTCAAGATTATTTCAAGTCCCTCTCTATCTTGATACTTCCGCGACACTGCCAGAATAACGTTTATGAAACGTTGTTTGTTCAAATGGAAAAGTAAAATAATTGAAAAACGGAAAACATTCGTTTGACACAAGCGAAGAGGGGATGTGGTTATTTCCGATGAAAAAAATATGAGTAAGTTAATTTCGAACGAGTCGAACGAACTTGAAAAAGATTAAAGTGGTACGTCGT
The DNA here is from genome assembly GCA_011636635.1 of Tetramorium simillimum. Classification (NCBI taxonomy): domain Eukaryota; kingdom Metazoa; phylum Arthropoda; class Insecta; order Hymenoptera; family Formicidae; genus Tetramorium; species Tetramorium simillimum. The sequence continues at coordinate 5,703 of VBVQ01004214.1, read as the reverse complement.
TAGTCGGAAGGTGATATATCAGAGTTTTCTAATCTCGAGAAGTAATGTGTCGAGACTTTCCTGCGTGCAGTCTGCTTCTTCGCGAGACGATCTCGGAAAGTGAAAGATGAAAGACAAGCGAGTTCCTTTCGACGTTTCACGACAATCACTCGCCTTAAAGAAATGCATCGGGAGAATTAATTGTTTACGAGTGACAGTTTAGGACCGATTGGTCGCATTATCTCGGTGTAATTGCGCGTATAATCGCAACGTCGATTTGATTCATCATTTATCGAATGTTTCAACATTCGACAAAATCATCGTCTTAAACCCGCGACTCGATTGTGCGCAGATTCTCGTTGTTTTCATCTCTTCCCTGGGAATCCAATTTGTCGTTGAAATCGTAATGTATTGATTGCTGGTTAACGAGTATTTACTATGATCTAATTTAGCATTCTAATTTCCTCACGCCATGTAGCGTAAACGTAATCCATCTCCTGAAGTAGATGATGGAACAATATACTCGTCACAAATTTCTATATTCTATATTCACGATTCATTTGTTTTGTCGTACCGAAACACGTATCTTCTCTTGCATTTTTTTGTGAAAAAAGATACAAATTTTTGTAATATTTATTTGATACAGAGATTTTACGAACATTTATAGACGATCGAAAGTGTACGCATTTCCGTAGATAGATCACGCCAAGGGATTAAATACACAGCGCGAACACGGATTTATATATTTAATACATCGTTGTAGTTACATTTTACATTGAATGTCCGATGAGAATTCAGGCTTCGACGTCGACCGGATAACCGAATAAGCGTGCAAGGCGACTCGCGCAAAACACGCGCGACTTTGTTTCGAGGCATCGGGGACATGGTACCGTTCGATAACTCGCGTTAGACTCGCCCGAGATATCGGTCGTCGGCGACGTGCGATTATTTTGGCATCGGCGACGATCCGGCGACAATTCCGATCTCTGACGGGGATCTCGTACATATGACAGAACGTCAACCGATTCAGCATACGACATGCTGAAGATACGCATGCTGGATTACATCGGGGACACCGGGTGAGTGCTGCATGTACCTTACACACATACAACACTCTACATACATGCACATATATGCATTTATACAGGATGATCCTTATATTTCAAGGCAAATTTTGGACAAAATATATAATTCGTATTTGTAAAAATCATAGTTTGCATTAAGAGGAAGAAACTTGGAAATTAATTACCATTGAAAATAATTAAAATGTTGTTTAAAAAGAACTTTTTTAAATCGTTTCCTGCACATTTTAAATTATAAAATAATATTTTGAATATATTTAAATATCTCCGTAAAAAAAGATTGAATAGTCCTCTTGCAGTTTGAACGATTAGAAGCTGATGATTAAAGATGAATTTAAAAACTTATTTAAAATTTTTATTTCATTCGCTACTACTTGGCATGAATAAGCTTTGGATGCGATGCTTGGTTTCTCATACGTTTAAATTACGCTCTTTTAAAAGTGGTTATGTAAATAGACCGAGAACGAGGACGTGGAGGACGTTTTTTTTTCCTTTTCTCTTTGAAACGACTCACGTGACGAAAGCGAGGTTGTTTTGTTTTGCATTACTAATCATCGTTATAGATTTCGTGATCGCCCTACGAAACGCTGCGCCTCTGGCAGCAACGAAATTACGCTCGTTAAGGCCCGTTTTGGTGTCGGCAAATGGCTCCCCGATCTCGTCCACTAGAAACGCGTATATCGTTCATCTGGAATACCAATGAACGTATCGCGGAGAACAAGGCTGATCATTCTTTCCTACTTCGGTTGTATAACGACGTAGACTCTCGAGCGCGCTTGATGCGGATCAAGCTCGCTCGGGATGAAATTGGAACGACCTAAGAGCCGCTCCTCGCACTTTCGGAACGATATAGCGGGAGCGGTAAAAGAGGACTCCGAAATTTATGAAGTACTTTCATTTTCCTCGAGAGACCAGGCTACCGCCTCCCGCTTATCGCCAACGAATTAATTCGGTCGACGTTGAGCCCTGCCTCGACCGACGCATTTATCTAATTTCTATACAACTCCGTTTAGAACGGTTTAGAACGTTTGTTACTAATATTTCATAATTAATAACTTGATTATTCTCTGTTAATTATCCGTTAAATAAAATCAAATCAAATTATTTACAACTATATATCCCTCCTCTCTTACACATATGTATTTTATAAAAGTTTAAGTTCATCATTTGAATAATTTATTACACATGTTAGGATATGTTGTAGTTAATTCGTTTGACTGTAGAATTTATCATTTGCGACAAAATTAATCTACAAATTAATATTCTCTTTCTGGCAACAGCTTGTTGTCGCTATATACGTCACTTTTGCGATGTCCTCTATTAGCGTGAAAAAAAAGGCATCTGACGCATGGTCATTGCGAGTGATGCAATTCCCTCTCCGCAGCCGATCCGCTGCCATATCTGCTACGAGCCGAGAGAGTGACGCGGATATATTTCTAATTTCCTGCTTATTCCGCGTCGGCCTACACTGTCCGTTCATCCGGGATATAATGACAGGCGCCTCGTGGGTGCGAAACGTTGGCAAATTAATCGAACGAGGTCGTCGGATCTCGAGCGAGCGGGCGAACGAGTGAGCTAAACAAGCGCACGGCACTGGCGATAATAAGGTTTCACTCGGTGAAATTTTTCCTACATTATATTTACGCGCGCACGCTGGACACGCTCGTTATCCGCCGAGCTAGCGACTCAACTTGACCGAAAGTAGAAACGATTATGAACGACTATGAGAATAATTCGATCGAGAACCACTTGTTCGCGAAAGATTTAAATCGGCATGATAATCCCGCGCAATTATTGTGCCTTCCAAAAAGTGGGACTTGGTTTACATCAATAACCATCAATAACAATCAATTAACTACATTTCTGTCATATCTCTCTTTTCAATTCATATTCCTTATGATTTCTTTTCCTTGTTATTTTGAGGCTGCAGGTACTATCTACCTTACTTATTTAACTTACCTATCTATTTATTTATCTTATCTATTTACTTATCTTATCCTTATACAGAACGTCCCAAACTTACCACATCACCTGCTAATGGCAAATTTCTGAATTTATCTAGAGACAAAAATCTTAATACCAAAGTGTTGAGACTAGAATAATTTTTAAGTGGAAAGCATTTAAAGATGAGAGACTAATCCGATTGTTTAAAATCCAAGTACGCACATTCTGTTGAGTAAGTGAAAGTACCCTTAGTGAAGATGGCTTTATGACATATTTCATATAATTTGATAACTGGATGCATAATGCGTTTTAAAATCAATATTTGGTAAAGTAATATTTATGCTGCTATTAGTATTTTCAGCATACAGATTTTCAGCATACATACAAGATAATAAAATAAGAAAAGTTATAAAGACATAAATTAAAAAATTATGTTAATATTTAAACGTTAAATCTAAAGCCAATTTCACTATCTATAAACAGAAACACTATCTATAAACTATCTATATAAACAGATCTAAATGCGCGAATTTTGAACAATTCAATGATCATTTTTAAACACTTATTTAAACTGTACTATAATCTCAACATTTTGGTATCTTTACTTCTAAATAATTTCAGAAAAATCTACCATTAATATTAGTGCGACAAATCTGGAATACTTTGTATAATTTATCTTTTTTTGTTTTGCTTTTAATTCTACAACCTAGTATCTCACTATTTTTATCTTTCTTCTAAAATTTCTCTAACATTGTTTGCTTTGTTATCTAATTCATCTCATTTCAAATTTTATTTAGTCTTTCTTTCTCATTTTTTCCAAAGCTTTCAAACCAATCCTTTGTAACTTAAATCTTAAATATATGTTCGAAGACAAAATTTTATTTATGATGAATTTTTTTCGTCATGAAAGGACTTGATAAATCTAATTTTTCAAGCTATCAATAGATCACGTTTACGAGACAAACTCGATCGATGTGTCATTGTGTGTAGGTACGCGACGCGTGCATCCTGCGTTTCGCGATACAGGAAATTATGAGGAAACTGCTAATCAGGAAACGCAACCGCGGAATGCATAAAATTTCCCGAGAAATATCATTCATTATACCATTTCGAGGAAAAATGATATATATCATCGTACGTGGCGTTATAAAAAAATGATTATATGACATGACGGACGTTGATAAAAAGTACGACAGTAAAATATTTCCAACGTTCCGCATGATTGTAACGATGCTTAAATTGCTGATTGAAGAATCTGCGATATAAAATGATATTAATACATTAAAATTATAAAGTATTGCAATCTTAGTAACTAGTCGTGCTAATACAGATTGTGAAGATATCCATTTTAAAAAGAACATTCTTTTTCAATATGAGATATATTTTTCAGACTTACTCGCTCGTTTTCGAATCTTGGACGCAAACATATTCTGTTTTCGTAAAACTGTTGGCTCGTAAATCCCGAAGCTGCACATTAAGGCTACCTGAATTCGCGATTGTTCGATCCTACGGATTCTACGAACTGATAGCTCTCTGTATCATAAATTCTTAATTTCTCAGCATCATGAATCTCCTTTTCCGTAACTCCTTATATAGGTGTATAGGCGTGTGCACGTGTTCATTATACAAATTCTTGGTATGTCTGTTAGATTAATTGCGGTTTTATATTCTTTCAAATGTCTCCCCAAAGATAGATATCTCCATCTCTCACCTCGAGTGCGCATTGACCCTCTTCTCTTTTCTCTTTCGTTTTCCATGTCCGGCTCTCCTTTGTAGACACACGATGCAACGCCGGCACGGAGACGCTTTTATATTCGTGGAAATGATAATTCGCAAAAGGCAAGACTGCCTGGTACATCGAGAACTAACTATTCTATACATGTGTACATACAGCGTTTCAATTTACAAGAAATATGTATGTATTTACGAAACGAAACTTATATTGAACGCGATATTCCTTTTACTACTTAGGGAAAACTGAAGAGTTCGGAACGAAAGTAAGTCAAGTCAATAATTCATAGGACTTACTATAGATATTGCATTAGGAATTTTGCATTTTGTTTTTTTCCAAATTTATGTTTAAGTGAACTTTGCGCATGAATTAGAAATTTATTTCTTTCTTGTTCTGAAACTTTTCAATATTTTGAAAATGTCTTGTATTATAAAAACATTTTTACTACATTTTTACTACATACATCTCTTTATAGATTTACAGAAAGGTAAACAGAAATGACTTCAACGTTTTATTTTCATTAATATTTAAGTTTCGTATTGATAGTTACATAAAAATTTTATATCATAAAATATGTTAAGTGAAATACTTAAAGTTTCAAAGATACAGTTCAATGATGAAATTTTGATTAGAAATCAATTGATTATGAAAAACAAACAATTACTCTTATGAAATCTTATGTAGTATATGATAATACCAATTAAAACTTGTATGATCATTGGAACATTTTACAATATTATACATATATGCAATGAGGTTGGACTTCTTGTTATAATGTCTTTATTTCTATTGGACAATAAAATATTTTCTGCTCTTCTTGAAAAAGTGCAAACCTTTATACAAATACATCTCTTTATGTAAAAAAATCTATAAACATTACTTTTTTTGTATCAGCTTATATAATATTTAATCTTGAAACCATTTAGAAAAATCTGTCAGATTTCAAATTCCTGTCTCTTATACACA
>VBVQ01004213.1:0-15556 GCA_011636635.1 Tetramorium simillimum | reverse complement strand
ATTATAACTTCATTAATTTAATTGAAACTGCATATTACATTCGCTTTAAAATATTATCCTCTATGAAAATGTTTTATAAACTACGATTACAAAGAAAGCTTTTGTAATCTTACAATTTATCGTTACTTTCTCTAATCCATTTCGTAATTCATTTCATAATTAATTTCAAAAATATTACACTCGCTCTCATAATAAAATTCTCGTAAATTTAAACGTCTGAAAAATAAAACGTCACAATAAAACATTTTATACTTTTTTAATACCTATAACTTTTTCTTACTTACTTGTTACCGACTTGTCTTAATTAAATTTTAGATTCCATCCGTTTACAATGCACGAATTGGAAAGCTCCAGTGTTTTGCGTGCAATTATAAAATTTCTGAAAAAAAAAAAAACCCGAGTGCTTATATGTCAAACGTCCGGAGAAGCGTCAAACGCCTCTTCGTGCTGGAATCAATTTCGAGGGTGCGCACTCACGAGTGCTCTCGCGAAAATTTTCGGACGAGCCGAGTTTTCCGACCGTTTTCCCATTTTCATCCAGATCGTAACTCCCTAGAGCGCGAGCGCGCCGGCCGTGTGGTACGCGAGCGCGGTAATACTCGCGCGCACGGATGTATTCTCGTTAATAGAAATAATACTCGAGCGCTGAAAGTAAACAGGTGTACGGTAGCGCCCGGTTAATACGCCCAGTAGACATAATATACGACAGAAGTACGTGGGATAAACGACGACCAACAGGGCGAAGAGAGGTCGGGCGTTCGCCGCCGAGCGTGTATAATTTAATGTTCAGAAGCCCGCGATTATATAGGACGTTTCAATTTATCTTTTCTTAATTAAGTTTCTGCACCGTCAATAGACTGAATGGACAATTCAAGTCTTAAACATATATTCGACAATTTTTTTTGAAAATTTAGAAGAGTAGAGTAGATTCGAGTAAAGCAGGAGTGTAATTCGTAATTGCAGAATTATTTAAGTTAAACATTTAATAATTGTGGAAAAGCAATGGCGGGATTTTCAAATTGTCGCTAAGAAAAAGTCGGATCTATCAAGGCGTCCATCGGAGGGAAGGAAGAAACAGCAAACCTGGAACAATCTGTATACGTCGCAGCCTCATCTCCGAGACTGAAGCTGATAAAACGTGCGTGTCAAGCCGTGAAGTCGTCGGTGCAGTGACTTATATTTTACGCTAACCGTGTCGTTAAACATCCTCGACGGCCTCGCCATCGTTCGCAGTTCCTATCAAGAATGTTACGACCCAATATCTCTCTCGTTGCCGCACGTTTACACCGCGCGTACAGGTAAAGCTTGCCTGACATCTAAACGGGACTTACTTCCGGAAATAACTATATTAACGATCTTCATCAACTTTCTCGCATCTTCAGTCGTCAAGCCTGAAGAATGATAACCAAAGTACAATATTTATTTCGATAACTTTGTAACAGTCGTAAGGTTCAAACTTTATTACACGCCAGGCCAAGATAATTAAATATTTTACTTTTAGAATATATTTTTATCGTCGTCTTATTTCATTATCCAACTGATGGTTTAAGCACAATTGATGCACTTAGTTCCTGAAGAAATTTGAACTGTGCGAATTTAAACGGAGAAACGGAGAAAATAATGCAGGCAAATGATCGGGCTTTCGAGCGGGATCATACCAATGCCTTGATTAGCGTCTCGGGGCGCTTCGTTCGTTTGTCAAAGCCCGCAAGGCCGAATGCAATTAAGCGTCGTATAGAGTCCGTCGCGCCGTGTCGCGCCGCGCCGCGCCGCGTCGCGTCGCGTGTGTACGCTCGATAGGGCGAGAAGCGAGTTCGTTTCGTGAAACTGCCAATAATAATTAACGTTGGCACGAAGCCTCGTCCGCCCTCACCTATAACGACGAGTACGCGCGCGTCTCTGTGCGCCACAGGAAGTGCCTACGGTGAGGAAGCACACCGTATAACGAACTTTCGCGAACGGACTTTGGCTTCGCTGACCTGCCAATAATTATCGATCGGCGCTCTGTACGCGTATATTCGCGAGGACATGGCGATGCAATGGATTTACGAGGCGGTCGCATCCCCAAGAAAACATCTTTTACGTAACCGAGACGGAATACTAATCGTCCGCATGTCATAACGCTGATAGCGAACCGATCCGAGGCGACCTGTGAAAGAACGACGATATCTTATCCTGTAAAATATCTTATCCAGTTTCTCCTTGATAAAGTAAACTTTGCCGTTATGTTGCTGAATAAGCTAGTTAATTAACAATGATAGTCTCAAGCTAATTGCGTATCGTATCATTATCTGATACTTTGACATTTTCAGATAACAGAATATGTTGTTATTTATTAATTCGAAAATTAATAGATAGTGAATAGATAACATTGCATATTCTCAATTTAATAATTTTGTATTTGTATGTCATTTGCAATATATAAATAAAATATGTATGTGCATTAAGCTTTCATGAATTAATTAAAGTTAATTTACAAATATATAATTATACGTTTCTGATGTAATGTATTAAATTGTAATACTTTTTAAAAGATACGTCACTGTTAAAATTAAAGCATCACAATACGTCACCGTTAAAATTAAAGCATCACAAAAGCAATTTTATAAGAATTTAAAAATTAAGTATCGAGAAAAAACATTTTTGATAAAAAAATTTCTAAATCGTATTACTTTTCATTATATATACAGACATTTTAAACTCGCGAATTTTCTAAAAATATTTTAGATTTATTTATAAATCTATTTATAAAAATATTTAGATGTATTTATAAATATTTAAGAAATGGACGGAATAGTTTAGTTTCTAACGTTTAGTTTCTAGTTTGTGGAAAGTCAACTAATCAAATTTCAGGTTTCTAGAGCGGTACTTTAATATTTCCTCGAGTAATGAACTATTTGTAATATTTGGCATAGCATAAAACAGATTTGTACGTTGTGAAACGTATACGTAGATCGTATTGAGAGCAGAACCGACCGTAGCGAGCACAAACGCATTCGTGTTTATATGTCGAATATATCCAAGGCGTACTACGTATCCCATAGAGAGTTGTAACACTGGATTGCGCGGGCATCTCTGTACCGTGCATACGGTGCATGCAGAAACGTGGAAATGGGTGAAGAGTATTTTATTACGATGCGGCAGATAATGCTGAATGTGCTCTCCGCTTTCCCCGCCGTGGCGGTCGGTGTGGGCGCTATTACGTGGATATCTACCGAATGCCTACCACGCGACCAACTATACGCCGCTCGATATGGAATCGCAGGGAAATGCACTTGCTTTTCTATATATGATGTCCCAGAACTGTCACCGTACTCCACGTTCAGAAATTTTATGATCAATATCATTAACTTGTATTTTAACAAAAATAATATGTATGATTTATTAGTGACTCGAAACAAAAACTTGTTTGCACATATCAAGTTTGAAAAATACGGACAAAAAATAAATTCTTATTTTCCACTTAATATTGCATGGATGCTTATATTAATGTAAAAAGATATTGAATATTATAAAGTTAATAAAGTAGAGTTGATACATCTCATTTAACTTTTGCTTCAAACTTGCTAAAAATTTTTGTGGCTAAGAGTGGTAACATCTATATTTATTCCTTCAATAACTATTTTGAACAGTCACGCAGCATGAATATGATTCGCTTCAATTTTTTTATCTACGTATTTATGAATTATAAATAAAATATTTTGTTCCGAAAATATATAAATTTGATTTTATCACGCAGGTGATATTGCCAAAAAAAGTTCGAAAAACGAAATGCTCTGCTTGTGATATCCGTTGTGAACTATACGTATAACGAGACGGTATGACGCTCGTTTGTTACAAGCTTTTATATTAGCTGCATGGGTCAGGGAAGTGATCCGCATGCCTACACATTTTCTGTTGATGATTTTGAATAGGAGTAAAAAAATCAACGAGATCAGAAAAAAATGAAACAATAAAAAATAAAAATAAAAATATTAATTCACATGCATCAATTTCGTATATATTGTTATATGTGCCTGATGATATAAGAACATCGAAAGAAATATTAATTAATATTAAATCAGAAATAATTACGATACTCCAAATATTAATAACTTTTGGTCACTTCTCTCTTATCATGCATCATGTGCAACGCCAAGTTGAAACAACTTTGTAGTTATACGCTATAAAAATTTACACTGCATGAAATGTAAAAAGTCATTGCTAAATAAAGTTCGAGAAAAAAGGAAAATAACAAGCAGAATTCGATTTACCCGAGTACGTACTTTTTTCTTTGACTTTTTGATTCGAAGGTCAAATGGAAATGTTATTGTAGCTTCCGGTGGTTTTGAACATTCTCCCGAACCCGTGTTGCATTCAGAGCAGAAGCAATGGTCTGTGGCAAATGCGAAACTCGTGGTTGCACGTACATCGGTGATTAGGTTAACGCGAACGCGACTCTTTTTTTTCTGTTACGTACGCAGAATTGTTTGGAAAAGCTGCCATCACACTCTCGCGAAGCCATCGTGTTTTTTTTTTTCAAAGTTCTGCGAGCTTTGATATCTGCAATTCTCTTAAAATGTGTTCAAGGTCGTTTACCGGTAATCGATATTGCAAGTACTTAAAAAAATTATAGTATCGTGTCGTACAACGATTTAAATATTATTTTTATATTTCATATTATATTATTTTATATTAAGAAAATATTTCTGTTTTGTTAACTATTAAATCTCTCTAAAAAAAAGTTCATAATTGTAATAATTATTTGCCACAGTCAATATGTGATAAACATGAATGTGACACTCTCTTTAAACCAATGTCCCATCGAACATGCACAAATGAACATTATTCATGTTGTTAATTTATAATAAATTTAATCAAAATATATTATCAATTATACGATGCAATAAGATAAGAGTGTTCTCCGCACATCTATGTATATTTATACACTTGACATCTATGCAACGCAAAGTTATAAGTATAGACGCAAAAAGTATGTGCAATCGTGCAAAATTTACACGAATATAAATAAAGACAAAAGATTACGTAAAAAGTTGCACATAATATCAATCGATATCAATAATGACTAAAGTAGAAAATATATTGGAAATAGAATTAATACAATGTTTATAATCAATTACGTATAAATTTTTCAACCTAACCATTTTTATAGCCGATGCAACATTAAAGATTCAAACGTATGGTGAATTGCGGTCAGATATATTCTCTATCCTGTCTATTATCCGCCACCCGTAAAAACGACTTGGATATTTTTGCGACAAGCCTCAAATATAACGCGTATCGATTATACACTTTCGCACTATTCTGCTCCACTTTACGCGACCTACAGAAGTTCATTGTTGCAACTTTAATCATGAACCGTCGTGGAAATTTCACCTTGCTGCTATATCTCATAATGAATTTCTCTCGCAACATTCTGTCGCGAAAGAGAAAGCGTAGTCTCGCGCAGGATTCGCGACAGCGGCGAAGCCGCTCGAGCCTCAACTCGAGCAACGTTAGCGTTTTCGCGTAAGAAGTGCTTGCGCGTGTAATCAAACACCAACACAGGAAATACGGTGGTATATTCGCGGTAACTGCCGATAACTGCAACATTTGATGCAAAAACCGATTTTATAACCGCTCATATTTCGATTAACTTTGTGTAAATCTACCGGAAAGATGCATATATAACGTTACAGAAAATAGATTGGATTTTGAAATGGTGAATTCGTATCTTGTTCAATTCGTTCGTTTTCTGTCAATCGTCCATCAACAATACAATACATTTTTTTTCATTATCATGTGCAAATTCCAAATTCGCAAAAAATAATAGAGATGTTTCGAGCTTTGTACAAAAACCAGATAGAGACGTATCAAACAGAATACATTGTTAGTTAGATTTGGAAAAAGGTCAGTCTCATTAAAAAATGTGGAAAACATTGAGCGGATTTTCCATGGTGGATTTGTTGGCAGGAAATTCTCTGTTAAACCGGCAACAGCGCTACCGCGAATTGTGTTTTCGCGAATGAGAATTAAAGTTGAGGGTGGCGGAGCGAAATTAGTAACTACGGCTTCGCCTTCCGACACGAAACGACGTAATGAGCGCTTTCGCGTGGGAAACAAAGGGCGAGAGAGTAACCGGGGCTTCGGTTTCGAGGAGGGAAAAACCAGACCGCGCGAACGGAGCGAGCGGGAGGGGAAAAAAAGCGAGGGAAAAACTCCCAAAAAAAAAAACCCCTCTCTTGCCGCGCTCCGCAATCTCTTCCCGAACGCTTCTTCGTCGCGGCGACGTAAGCACTTTCGCGTGGGAAGAGAAGTGGTTTGCTCGCGTACGTAGCCAGACATCGGCAGCGGCATTCGCGCGCTCACAGATACACCGCAAGCCGCGCGCCGTTGCTTGTCGCAGTAGTAGGCACCGTTGCATTTTTCAGCACGCCTCAGCACTTTTCACACTTCGCTCTGATCACCGAAATCTTTTCCGTACGGCCGCATGAATACCTTTGTGTGTCGCGAATCTATTATTGCATATCTGCGATATGTACAACAGCTGAGATTATAACTGTAAAATATAACTGTGTTGTGTTACTATTTTGTAGAAAATTGTCAAATTATTGAGAAATTCTAATTTAAATTGTAATATACTTCTTAGACTCGAGTCAAGTATAAAATTCATGAATTTAAAAACAATTTTTAATCATCTACAATTATAATTGATAACGCTAGTTTAAATTGGAAAATGTTTTAAGTAATTCAACTTAGGATGTATTTCTATTTGTTATGCCAAATTAATATAGTTTTCTGTTCGCCACATTTATTTCGATAATCCTATTTATATATTTACGAAGATACTATTTGAATGTGCCGAGGTAAAAATTTAATAATAACCAGCGTAAATTTAATTGCAAGCAGCGTAAATATTTTTCAAATATTCTTGCTCAAATACCAATGGGTCGTAAAACATTCCATAGCCGTAAATTATTTCTAGAAGCGTATAGGCATGCAAATAGGGGAAGCGTCGTTGCGCTCTGCGCATCCCGACTTCAAGATTCCTGTTGAAAAGGCACGGCAGGTGCCTCGCTTTACGTACGATAAAAACACTTACGTGCTTGAATTCCGCCCACGATGTTGTTTACGAGAATACGTAAGCCGCGTTGTGTTACGTTCTGACAGAGCTATTGTCGGCGCCATGCTGTGTGCTCATAATAATTATCGAACGCGACCCATAGACAGTTTTTGCAATACCACGTGCCGGACACGGTAAACGAAGTCACGTGCGATAAATACGGCGAATTTAAATCCAACAGGGAAACTGCAATTAATAATTAACTCCCCCCCCCCCTTCACCTAGCGAATGCAGAGTTTTAATATTTACCATATGCGTATGCAAATGTAGTATCACAAAAGATATTTAAGCAACATCGCGATTTAATAATGCATAAAATTTATGCTATTTTATATGTATCTTTAACTGACATTAAGATGTATTATTAATGCATTTATACATTTAGATACATTCTACATCTCGTTGATATACGATAATGGATGGGTACATGACGCAATAAAGAAGATAAATAACGAGAAACAAACTTGATCTTCTATCCCTCGAGCGCTCCGCATCAGGACGTATCCCATTACAGCGATAGCGGACCAAAGATCCAACGTAATATGTCGAAAGTAATACATGTACATTTCTATATTATGACTGTATGATATGTAGTTTGATAAACCATGCGGAGAGCAATCTTGTTCCGAACGTTTACACAGATAATCGGCCGGAGACATTTGTGTCTCACTGGGTAGCTCCGCCATCGCGATCGTTACAGTAAGAAGTAGAAACAATAAATCGTTGCATAAGATCAAGCAAAATATATTTGCTTTAACGTATCCACGTCAGCGCAATGTCTAAAATATGAGGATTTAAATTTTTTCCTCTTTTCTCTCTGTCGTTCTGTTTATACGTGACCATACTTGATTTTTCCATTATACAATAATCAATGCGATTGATTGTTAGGCGAAATGAAATAAAGAAGCTACTTTTTTTTTTTAAAGAAATGAAGCCCGTTATATAATTCTAACAACCAGTCCTTCAATTAGCCGTTCGTTTCTATGCGTCGAAAATAATTTCCGTGACGTCCGACATACATGTTTGCAACAAGCGCTGATAGGAATCGTGTAAAAGCGCAAAACCAGCATGGCGAACGCGAGCGCTGAACGAGCGAATGCGTTGTAATCAACTAGCGACGTAGTAGATTGGCTGTCTCGCAAAAATTGCGGCTATCCGAAATTCCGAGATTAAACCAGGAACGGCTGAAAAACTGTCGAAATCGCGAAAATACAGAATGCGTCGCCGGACGGTGCTGCGGATTATTTCCAATCAAAACGAATCGTTTTAAATCCCGAATAAACCAATCGCGTGTCCGCGCGTTCTATCCGATGTCCGAAAATGAAGACATCAATCGCGGTGTTTGCGTCCGGCAAAACTAATTAACTAATTCCTCGCCCGTCGCTCCTCTCTTATCGCCCTGAATAAGATCTAAACTGAGTTTTTGCCAGTTAACGACAATCTGCATTGGTGAAGATTTAGTCTTCTTGGGAAACGTCATTAAACTTCAATTACGTGCGGTATAGTAAGAAACCGTAGATCTGTCACTGTAATTTGAATTAAATTAGCCTTCTAAAAAATGGTTGATTCAAGTTGTTTCACCTGTCTATAAAGAATTATATTAAAATCATCGGTTTTTGATTATTTAATTGGTTTTGGGAGTCAAAACTAGAGATGTATTTTTATCCAGAATAATTCAAATAGCATTCAAATAATTAAATAAACGATTAAACAAATATTGATTACAGAAATCTTCTCGCAAAAGTCTGCAAGGTATATCGTAGAATAATATCGTAAGCATGCTCCTCCGTTGCATTCTAATAGATTATATTTTCGAATTAATCGATAAATATCTGGTTCCTACTATTTTTTCATTTTAAAGATAATTTAATAAATAAATAGTTATTTACGTAGAACCCCTTAATAGACTAATGATACTTATAACACTTCTTACGATCTGAAAACTTTAATATTTTTTCTTCAATTTTGTCTTATTTCGTTAGTATCAACGCACATTAGTATCACGCACGTATGCACAATGACACGCGCTATTGGCAAGCATACAGAAATTGGTTTTTAAATAGCGCTCTTGTTTTTTCAAGTGCAAAACGTATAAATAGAGCGCCTCTACGTAAGCGTACAGAAGAAATCGTGATCTCCTCAAGATGCGTTTTATTTGCATTTTGTAGCGATCAGACCAATTGCGTCGCACAGATCCATTTGATTCCACATATGCAAGTGCTCTGTTCGCGAATCTTCGATTCGATCGCTTTATACTTTAAAATTGGATTCTTGCCAAAGGCGCATGCATCCCGCCACGTTTTACGAGTCACATTACATTTACGTGTAAATAACACTTTAACATCTAGAGCACGATCGTGAGACCATGAAACAAAAGAGAGCAGACCATGAAACATAAGAGTGCTGAAGCACAATTATGAAATAGTAAATTATAAAAATGTCGGTTAATGTATATTTAATGCCGGCTTAATTTAATCCAATTTGCATTATTTTTCTCAAAACTATTATATTCATTATTATAATAATTATCTTTCTTTCAATCTTTTTCGTGTAGAAAATCTGTTATAGACATGCATACCATGTAAAATGGTTAGATAAGAAATTTCTCTCTGTTATCGTCAGCTTATTCAAATTTTATTTACAAGTTATAAATAATTATAATAAACTATTTATCTATAATTTTATGGATGTTTTGAATATATGTGCGCACATAGACACGTAATGTATAATATAATTGCAATTAGAACTGCAATTTAGTAAAATTCAGTATATATTAATAATTAATTTTTTATTATGATTTAACAAAAATCACGTTTGAGCTCATTAAATTTCTTCCAAAGAACATTAAGATTATATTTATTCAACCTTGTTCAACCAGATGATTCGCGAACTAGAATAACTGTGATTCAAGATATTGCTGTAAACTGCAAAACGTATTTATAGAATTTAAAATTTATATTCCACTTTATGCGTAATGACGATCGATATGTTAAAAACTAATAATCCGAAAAAATATATATACATATACATAAAATATTGAAATAAACTTTTTCTACACACAAAATCAAAAATTATATAAAAACTTTTTAATCATTCTAAATATATATATATTTTTGTCGCTTATAATTGAAACTTGAATTGGATCTTTCTAAATTCAGTCTGTCTCATATAGCATAAGCAAAAACGGTTTTCGTCATAAAGCACTCGATTGAAATGTATATATATGACTTTTAAATTAGCATTTGACCTATCCTTGCAGCGTGAATCTATTAATATCATTTGTCACTGTTGTAATAAAATACATTCATTTCTGCTTATAGCAATGATCTAATAATATCACAACATTATTGTAATAATAAAGGATACTTGTTACGTTTCATATATCATCGTGTCTATTAATTAAATTTTATATAACAGATAAGCTTTAGTAACAAAAAATTGAAAAACACATTCCAATATAACGTACATCTCTATTTTGTAACAATAAAAAAATATATACATATACATACATATAATATATAACATCAATCACTAGCAACGTATCGATAGAATTTGAGATGAAAAAAATATTCTATATCGACATGTAAAAATTCGAGGGCGTCTGCATAAAAGCGATGAATACGGATCACTTTTCACGACCCTGTAACCAGGCCGCGGTCGAAACTTTGCGAGCGTTAACAAGACGACGGCGGTGATGGGATAGTTTCGCGACTTTATGTTACGTAAACTTATTCTGGGTTTTCTTTCGGGGAGGTCGGTAAATTCAAGCGCCTAATTATAGAGGTGCCAGAGAGAACGCCTTTAACGCCTCCACCACCCGCTTGCTTCTTCCCACGAGAAACTCCGACGGTGGTGTGAAGGGCGCTGAAGGAGGCACTTGGCTCACCACGAACTAAGAAGTTTCAATTTCCGAACATAGTCGCGATACGATGGTGTTATTAATGCAATTAAGCAGGATTTCCTTCACACGATACAGCCTTGTTGACTACACCGATAGAAAGTAAGCATTGCCATGTCTTTATCTATTGTCAGTGAACGATATTATAATTTCGAGAAAATTCTAACACGCAATAAAATCATTTTTTTTTATTTTGTTGCATATACTTATATATGTATAGTGCACTTTTAGTTATTTACAAGTTATCACAAATATAATAAATTTTTTTAATGTTTCATCAGCAGTTATATATTTCGCTGTATAAAAAATTTTTGACGCTTTTATTTTGTGAATGTTAATTTATAACTAATTTATTTAAATTATTTCATATTTTTAACCAAAGAATAGAATATACATTCCAACTTTTCTTCATAATTTTAAAATTGTAATAGAACATGTAGATAGAATAGGTGTAAATGTATTTGCAAATGTAGCAATGCCAAATGTAAGTTCCAATCTGTCTTCACATCTTAGTAGTATTTTGATCTGATTCTTATTTTCTTGCAATAACCTCAATAGCAAAGAAATATTTCATTCTTAATGATTTTGTAATTATAGTCTGCAGACAGGAAGAGATAGAAACAGAAGAAAGAAATAGAAACAGAATAAAAGCGCAATACAAAAAATAGTAATTACTTCATAGAATTAATCTCACAGTGAAGAATTGATTAACTTTTTTACCGTAATCGTGTTTGTGTGCGATACGCATTTGCTTTTTACAATTATGACCTTTCTATCAATATAAAATTAGCATAAACTGCAATACATTATGTTAATGTAAATCTTATGAGTCTATTATAGTCTATTAATCTTTAGTATACACGTCCTTGTCACTGACATGTCCTTGGATCGAACAATTAGCTCAATATTATGTACAATTTGTAAACTAACGATCTTTCTCTTTTTTTTCCATTCAAAGTTCAAAGTACAAAACTCGGATTTTTAGGTCTCCTGAAAGGGAGCCAGGACGTTGACACGCGCGCCGAGGACAAGGACGACACCACTTGTTTTGGCGCCGTTTCACTAATACCGCCGAGCCCGGTACTCACCTCTTCGAGTTCGTGCTCCGTCTACAAAGTGGGAAAATAGTAGCTTTGACGGGGCTCTTTCGAGCCGAGCTCGTCCTATGCGGACCTCTTCTCAATTCGCACCGCAAACGCGAGAACTTCCGCGAACGACAATTCGGTCTTCCACTTCGCCGTGTCGTTTCTCACTATCGAAAGAAGGCACCGAGCAGCGGGCTATACCGGCAGACAATACCGGCGAGCGTGGTGACTGCCGCGACTTTGGCACAAGCATCACGTGCCGCGATAAAGCAACGTGCCCGGCCGAGGCGCAAGGTCGGTCGACCTACAATGCAATGGGAGTCTTTTTCGGAAGACTCGACACGTCGAATCGCATCTCGCGGATTTAACCCTTCTGGTACGTGTAACGACTGGAATACGCGACGCTAAGTGCTCGTTACACACATTCACCGGCTATAACATTTGAATAATAAACAATTAAAGTTGAGTTAAATTCAGAGCTGTAAATAACTATAAATAAAAGTTTAGTAGAATACCGTTTGTTTCGGAGAAAATAAATCGGAATATATACGGCTCAGCTATCGAGAGCTTCTATTTATACGTTTCTAATATTGAGTAATAAAGATTTATAAATAAAAACTACGTCAGTTTATCGTATACCCCTATGAAAAATTGAATTTCTATCAATCTATCAGAAAAACTCATCGACTTAATCGTTGTATGTTGCGACTATAGCCGGTGGGTGTAGGTACAATGTTCGATCTGAACACGTGTACCGTCTATAACCGGCGACAAAGAGTCCACTATGAAACTTTGAGTATTCTGATTATGCCCGACTGAATATTTAACTAATGGTCTGTTGTAGCTTCTAAACGATGAGTAACAACACAATAGAAGTTTTCATTTCCTATATTCCTTAAACTTTCGAAACCCAGCGCCTTCGGAGTCATTTATAACAATTATAAATAATTATTAAAGTAAAATATTTTCAATAATGTATTCTCGCATTTTGTGCATTCACAGACGACAGACTTTCGACGTGACAAAATTACGTATTTATTTTAGATTCGTTTCCACAAATGTTAGTTAAAATTAATTGTATTCAATCGATCGCCACGCGCCGGCCTTTATGGAGAACTGAATCGGAAAGAGAGACGGCGAATCAGTTAAACCTCAGTTATCTTTAACTAATGTTTATGGGAACGCACAGCAGCTAGATTACCGAAATGTAAATTATGCCGGTTTCGAAACAAACGGCTTATAGACGCGCGTCCATCACGACGCCCGGCTATGCCCGATTCATGAATGCGTCGCATTCATAATTCTAACATTGTCGATGTGTACCGCGCGTGACGAGGTCTAATGTAGCGTATAACGAAGCGAGCGCGATCCAGCCGCGCAATCGATACGACTTTGAGTAACAACTGGCGAGTAACTCGCCGAACGCTCGTGAACGGTATCAAGTAGAGAAGGTCAACATCGACGTTTGCACCAACAATTGCCCGGCATTCGCTATTAATAAGTATTATATAAACGAAACAAAAGATCGTGTACGCGACGTTTTGCGGGCGTGCGACAGAATGATGGGGAGGGGAGGCCTTTGTAAACACTCTGCAACTTGGAGTCTCGGGATAATAGTAACGCGTGCGAAATGCTGTCTTTTCCACATGCCTCGCGAGCTCAAGGACACCGTGCGCTAATAATCGATAAGGTCAGCGCGCCATTCAATCGTTCGATTTCAATATTCCAGAGACGTTCGCGGAGCAAGAGTCTTTCCGCGGGTAGGTGACAAAAAAATTTCGTCCTCGCAAATAATCAGCGATTTTCCGCTAATCGAGAATACCCACAGAGCGTCTTTCTCGTTCATTACGTAAAACTCGTCGCGAACGCGGTTTCGATTTCTCTGTTCGCGACGTGCGGCACGATCGATGACCATTTTCATGAATGAAAAGGTGCACATTTGTGGAAACATTTTTTTGGAAACATTTGAAAACCGTAAAATGTAACTAATTTACGGCGAGAGTAATGACTTGTTTTCCGAGAAGAAGGCCAGTTTCCGAAATAGAAGTGTCTCACAATTTTCTTCCTCCGATCGTTTTAACGTCCCTGCAGCCTCACAATGATTCGCGGTTGACGCGAGTTGAGTTAGGAAATTCACATGAAACGAAGCGAATATATCGCACGCCACTTTGAAGTCACCGTAGACCGTGGCGTGAGGTAAACGCTGTTAAATGTCACGTGTCACGTACGGAAGCGTTGGGCGAGCATAGGGAATGCGGCGGGTGTAAAAGCCGTGTGTCGTGCATTAATAGAACGGTATGGAATGTGGGAATTCGGACGCGACGGGTATAACTCGAAAACGCTTGCACTTCTGCCGCCGCACATGTTTAGCCGGAACAGCTGTCCGCAGTTACGCTTATCGAATCAACCGCCGGACGACTTCAACCACCGACGTAACCACGTCACCAGAAACAATATGGACTGTTGGCCTACCTACCCAATAGTCATAATCCAAGGCTGTTTTTCACTGAGCGTAATCAATGAGCTCTCCCAAAGCTGCCTCCTCCTCCTCCTCCTTCTCCTTCTCCTTCTCTTCCGCGAGTTTCTCGGGACAACGCGTGGCAAGTTTCTCACTTGGGTACGACGTATCAACGGCACGACGGCATGTTACAAATCATCATCACGTTTAGATGGGAATTCCAGCTGCTCTTAATCCCCTACGATGATTATCTTGCGGATCAATCGATACGCGTTCCTCGATTACTATCGGGATTACCGGCCAGCACCCGTCGTGTCCTTCGCAGGGACGATGACTGCGCAAACAGGACGAGATCGCGACGAACCAACAGCGAGAGATACAGTCCGTCTTGGATAATCCTTGCCGCCGGGCCAGAGAAACGAGTCAACGCGGAACAAGCTTGGCTAACGGACCACCCGAACTGCCGTGTTCCTCTCGTCGAACGGCGATCCGAAGGTACCGGAACACAAGTCAGTCGTTACACTTCAATATACCCTTTTAATTTATCACGACACACGAACAGTCGTGCTCCTCGTCAGACTTGGTGAAACCTCAGACCGCGATGCAGGTCAATGAATACCTAACTCCTCGATACCCCCCGAATGATGATTCTCGGCGGCCACGCGCGCGGACGACGATTCCGGGAGTCGCGGGGGCACTTGTTCGGCGGACGCGAGGGGGCAACAACCGGGACAAGGGGGGCACACTCTTGCCGTGAACGCGCACGCGGGGGAGGGGTGAGAGCACCCTTCGCGCGAATCCACGTCGATCCACGTTCGACGCGAACAGGTGGGCACACGCTCGACGAGTCACGTCGCGGCGCGGAACACGCGAATCCCCAGCGCGAGTTCCGCGATAACCGACGGTATGGAACAGAAACACGCACGCGTCGTCGCGACGGCTTGACGTCGACTGAGGTGGCACGGATACGGCGCCTCGCGCCTGTCCGTCCCTGCTTTGCCGCCTCCACCACC
>VBVQ01004212.1:0-15562 GCA_011636635.1 Tetramorium simillimum | reverse complement strand
CGCAATTGAAAACCTTGCCCTGACCGCGTTGTAGCTCTATAAATAGTAGCACCGAATGCAACTTGCAAATTGCTAAATGAAACTTTATAAGGCCAATTCGAAACAAGTCATTTTACGTAGGAAAATATCTTCCTTCCTAATACTTGCAAAAATTACTTTGCAAAAATTGCAATATAATTGATCTTTTAACATTTCTTCTTTTTCTTCTTCTTCTTCTCTCTCTCTCTTTCTCTCTTTGCCTCTTTGCATGGGGACTGTTTTGTTTTAGGATTTTATTCGACTTAATGGTGGATAAATTAGAGCATGATTTTGGAAACAGTGATATTGGGAATTGCCCCGCGCCAAGAGGCGATATACTTGCACGTGTCGCACGTTGGTGCATATATTCACGATGAAGTCATTTAGAAATTCCCCAAAGTCACCGGGATTAATTTTGAAACTCGCAGTTTCGAAGTAACAAAGATCGTCCGCCGCGGCTTTCCGCTTTAGAAAGCTGAAATTTGCCGTATTCAGTAGGTTAAAATAGAAAATTCGGTCTGACCTCGATTTAGAACTTTGCGTGTCGCAACGACGTACTGGAGTACTTAGGCATTAATCAAAACCGAAAACAGTGTTCTTTTCCTCATCACATGTATTAGAGTAAAAATTTAGAATCCAAAGTACTACAGTTTTGTGTAAAGAGACGTCTCTTCATTATCGCTGTACGATTCCTTTCTACGACATCGCAATTTGCGCGACAGTTTTCTACACGTGCGGACATTAAATTATGAAGAGAGAATTAAATTAATTCAAATTGGCGTTTATGAGGAGATGAGTAAATCTCATGGCCGGCAAGCGCGCGGATTGATTTGAACACCCGAGCGCGAGCAGCGGTGCGAAAAAGCCAACAGAATTTCCCGAGTGTGCGTTAATGAACTTTATGAGCGATACATTTTGCCGATTTCGAAAAAGTGATGGAAAAGCTGGCGTCGGTAATCGGGACGAAAAACCGGAGCGGTTCGTTCCCGCGAAATGAAAAAAATGGCCGCTAGCCCGCGGACGTAATGGACCTCGATGAAGTTTACTATGACGCGGGCACACATGCGGGCGCAGTTATCGCGAAAACGGCGCGATGCCGGTGAAAAAAAGATCATCGAAAATGAAGTTACGGATATGGTGAATTACCGCGCGAGAGGGACGGAAAAGTCGATTTGTTGTGTTGTTTCCACGGCGTTATTAAACGTTACGTTAAGCTTTTTAAATAGCGTGTGCTAATATGCTCGCGGAATTATACATTTCAAGTCCGTCCGCTTCTTGCAACTTTTGTTTTTCTCTCAGCTATCCGCGCGTACTCTTTGGCGACGCTTCATCGCGGGAACGTAGGCTGTTTACGTCAATTTCTCTCGCGGTAAGATTACGCAATCTTTTTTTGCTCGAAAAGTTCAGGCTTCCCAGGTTCAGGTTTTCCCTGTTTCCGAGTTCTTCGTGCAGCGACATATTTTTTGCGTACGATTACGGTATGATAACGCTAAACAGTTCTTCATCTATGCGATCGTTTAACGTCTCGAATGCTAATGTCTTGAGATGTGATATGATAAGCGCATCATTATCAAAAGCAACGCGTCGCGATATCGAGAGCGAGAGTTTATTGCGTTTGTCCGTACTCCGAAGGGAGAAAAAAAAGCCAAGAGAGAGAGAGATAGAGAAAAGTCCGGAGAATAATTGCTGTCGTTAACAGGCCGCGCGCTGCGCCAGGCGCTAAACACCGTAATACGAAATAATAACAGACTTTTAAAAAGACATTTAGAACGTCGTTAAGTTCCGGCGTCGATAGAGTAACGGCATTAGGCAAGCGACGCGCTCTCGTTGCGCGCATTAATTCGCGAGTGTTGCGGCGTGTAATCGATATCGCCGCGTTTTGAAATAATAATAATCGAGTCGTTACCGGTGCGCGTAATGGAGCTTTTTCGTATTAATGTTTCGCGACAACAGAACCCCCGGGCCGGAGCGAGGAGCGGCGCCCTTTCCGGATTATTTGCGCGCCGTGAAATTTCATGGAATAATACGCGGCGCGGTCGCGAAAATGCACGTGAAAAATTAACACGGTCAATTTGCCGCGGGCGGGCGTCCGATAGCGGCGGTGGCGGCGAATTCTGTTACGCCGCGTCACATAAATTCGGCCGCGATACCAGTCAATATTTAATTCCGGCAATGGAATGCCGAGATGCACTGTAAAAAAAAAAAAAAAATGCCCCGCGCGCCGCGGCCGGGCAAACATGACGCGTAACCGCCGTTAATGCCGCGCGAGCCGGCATTGCAATGCCGTGGGATTATATCGTTTTCCGTAATGCAACGAGCCGGCGCGGCACTTAACTCGCCGCCGGTTCTAAAACGCGACGCCCGCGCGCGCGACAAAAAATGGAGCGGGCGCGCGCGCGCACTGGGGAACAAGCGCCGCGGTGTGTGTGCTAGATTTTTCGCACTTTGCACAAACAGCGTGCGACAAAACGGCGTACGGTTTGCCTGGTGCGCGGTGGAAAAGAGAAAAACCGCGGAGGTACGTCTGTTACCGTTTAAGCTCGAACCTTTAGTTTCTAAGCCCGACGAGCAACAGGTTGCGCCATTGTGGCGACTTGAAAACTCCGCTTACGCGGATACTTTCAAAATTCTTCTCTCTTTTCGTGCGCGCGCCCGCGCGGCCGCGCGCACGTTCTTTTCTCTTCTCTCTATATACCCGCGCGTTCTGTGTACAATTATTCTTTATTGTTCCGCCGCCGTCGCCGGTCGCCGCTTTGAAACTTTCCGCTGCACTTGAGACGCCGGCCGAAGAATTTCTATTGCGTAAAGGCTTCTCAATCGGAATGAACGCTTGGCGTAACTCACGCGCGCCCATCTTTCTCCGGAGAACGTAATCTAGACCTTTAACAATCGCTCGTGTGAACGGAATCCCGTGCCCGCGAACGCGAGTTCTTTGCCGCGGCGCTCGCGAAGGATTTTACGAGCTTTATTTTCGAATGATATTGTATTTCTTCTGAGCGCGAACTTTTACATGAATGAGAATTTTTATCGAGTTTCTGCCTGTATGGGAACAGCTGCGTGCCTGCTATATTTTAGATCTATAAATCGTACGATTATCATCCAAGTGGTATATAAAACAATGGTCTTGAAATTTTATTGTATTGTGTGTCAGTATGCTATGAATTATGTTTCTCTACGTTGCCTCACGACGTCAACTATTCTCTCGTTTGAGAAATTTACAACCCGTCATCGTTATAAAAAATCAAGATGCGACAGAGAGCTGATTCAAGAGCACGTGTATATTATGTTCAGCTGCAAAGTATAGAGAAGATGTGAGAAATTCCCGCTAATAGAAGAGCGAGGCAGAGTTTTCCCTCTAGTTAACAGCGTATTGCAATATATAGCGTAGTGGCAAAGCGGAAATGAAATGGGGAATGGAAATGATTCGCGTCAAACTGTTCCGATAGCGATTTAGAAGAAAAATAATCGAGCGTCAAAAACAAGGTTCGAAGGGGGGGCTAGAAGGGCGTTGTAGAATTTATTTAGAAGGGAAGCGAATTTGCGGACGGGAACGCGAGTGAATCAACGAGAGTCGAGCATCGCGCCTGCGCTCAGCGTCGCGCACGTGGACGCGACGCGGTTCGACGCTCGTGAACGCGGTGACATTCGAAATAACAAAATGAGGACTATGACGAGGATCATGCGAGAATTGTAGGTAAAAAGGAGGGGGAGAGAGAGAGAAGAGAGGTTTATTTTTTACATTGGGCTGGTAACGCGGGGGCCGTTAGAAAAATGGCCGTCGAATTTAGACTTACGTAACGATTCCTCGCGTGCGTTCCGCGCCCCGAACGCGAGCCGGTTTCTTTCTTTTCTTCATCCAGCTGTCGAATATCGTGGGGCTTCCGCGCGGAACGTGTAAAGAGAGGCGTACGATGGACGCTTCAAAGGGCCCCTGCGCACAAATTTCCGTAACCGTGACTGGAAGGCATAACGTAAGATTTAGCCAATGAATGAGTGCATAGAACAACTCAACTAATTGTAAAGCTCTCGTAGAGTCTCCTTATGATTACGGAAATTTGGGTGCGGGGGCTCTAAAGGTTCTCGCTAATTGTACGATCGCCGCAAATGCTTAAAAGTTTGGTTAGACCTCTACGCGAGAATGAAATTCTTTTCCTGGTATTTCAGACTAAACAATGTGCTTTTGCTAAAACATGTTGCACGATTTGATTTCTTTCGTTAATGGTTTGCAAATGGAAAGCGAAAGAGGATCGCTATTCGATTGAATGCATGGTGGTTAAAACATGCGTAATGTATACGTATAATATTGTTATACATAATATATTGGACGGGTAAATAGATGGATACAAATTGTTATTTGATAATTTATCATTTTTTAAAATTTATTTTAAACATATGTATTATATATGTAGCATTTTACTGTTTATTTAAAATAATTCATCCTTTATACATAGTGTTTGCATAAAAAGAATTCAATAATATTGATATAATATTAGAACATAGAAAGATGTACACAAACATATATAATTGTTAAGAAAAATGCTAAAAATACTTGAAAGATAAAAGTTTACAATTGTCTCTCGACGAATTACATCATGCATATCTTCATTAAAAAAAGATTATTGCTAATTTTGCGCCGGTCACGTTCAAATTTCGTTTTGTAATGGCTCACTGATAAAGCAATCATTTTCATTGTTAATGCAATCGCACCGTCAAACGTGAAGCGATACTGTGTTATCGCGTTAATTATTATTCTCACAGAGTATTTTCATTTTGCCGATATCATAATTATTGGCCCTGAAATGTTTTTAACCAAACCATCAACAGCAAAAAAAACCAATGCTCCAATAGGCTTGCTTGTTAAAAAAAAATTGGCTTTATATGCCACAAATTATGTTAACAGTATTACATATTGTTTAATCTTTGTTTTTATGTGTCTGAGATTTCTGATTTCATACAATTCTAGTCACATTTTATAAAAATTTAATTTGGAGAAAATGATGAACATAAATCGAGTTTTAAAACTTATTAAAAGAGATGCGATAGTTTTACTGCGCTTAAATTCATGTCAAAGAATGAACCATGTTCAAGAATGTGAACGTATCGCTTTCGAGACAAGTAGCTCATGTAAATTGTATGTAATGCATGTCATTTCGCATTTTCAAAAGAGACGGCACTTTGCCTTTCACTTGAATTTACCATGTTTGAAAAACTGATTTGTGTCGCTCTTAAAATAAGCGTCTCGTGTAAGTTGCATAACGGATGTTACCTTACATTGACAGTTTCCTGTCGTGAAAGCTGGCGGTTCGCAAAGTATAACGATTGTTTAAATGACTTGTAGGAAACCTCAAGTCAACGTCCATCCGAGTTAACCGTGGCATAATATCGATGCTTCTTAAAAGATCTAAAGAAAATCCAATCTCGGCCAATATTGTTCGGCCAAATCAGTTTTGGTCTTAGTTAATTACGGTAAAATATTGACGATTTATACTTGAATGACTTAAAAATTCTCAATTGGAATCTTTCGACGTTGAAGAGCAATGATTGTCTCGTTTTTGTTCTCATTTTGATCTCTTCCTTCTTCCTTTTTCTCACAAGCTAGCTTATTTAGTGTTATTTTTGTATGCGTTGTCGCACCGTGATATCGATCCATCGCTTGCGTCAAGACGATCGATTAAATACCGGACCGGTGAAATATCATACGTCTACGGTAACGCGCGATAAGTCCGACGGTTATTTGACATCTTCGGTTACGGATCATGGCGTAATTTTATTCGCTAAGCACGAGGGCAAGCTGTCGTGAAGTCGCATACTATACATGAGTGATACATCGTACAATTAGGCGATACGGAATAGCGGTCAGGTCGATATTGATAGTAAATTGACCGATAGATTTAGACTTACGTAACTAAATGTGCCTATACGCTGTGTCCTCGATTGAAAGTCTTCTTGGGAATATTTTCGACCTCTTCTATACGTATGACAGCAGATCTATGTATATTTAGTTAGTATTTAATAAGGACAAAAAGAAACTAAAAATATATTTTTGTTAAAAATACATTTTGTTGATTTTGAGAAGATATAAATTCTTTTTTAATAGTTTCAACTTTTTATACTCACATAAATCACAAAATACTTTTAATCATCTAATGCGAATAATAATTGACATTATTATTCAGTACTTATATTCTCACTTTTTTGGTAAAAATTAGTCGGAATAACAGTATAATGCAAAGGCGATCGACAAGTTAATCAAATATCTCTTTTAATCCTCGACAGCGTAATCGTAAGACACAATAATCGGGCGTGGAAAGGGACAGAATATTGTAACAAGCCCGCGGAGTATAAGAACCGCTATCGAACGGATGTCGATCTTGATCTCGGCTCGAAGATGAAGAGGGGCAGAAGCGCGGTCATTATATCGGACTGAATAAAGATTCGCCATGCCTAGTACCAGATACGTTACTCGAGCTGCGGTCGAGATCGACGGAGACCCAAAGAAAGCCGTGTAATAATCGCGCGCTGCAAAAAGCAACGTTTTCAAGAGAGGATATTATGTCTAATGATGGGAAAAAAAGGACGATGCGACCGGTAGGAATAGAAGATAGGCGCGTCATTAGATGCGGCAGGACACGCATCTTCCGACTGCATCTCTCTCTTTCTCTCTCTCTCTCTCTCTCTCTCTCTCTCTCTCTCGTCCTTCCTATCTCTTTTTCTTTCTCGTTTTCGTTTTCGTTTTCTTAGCCGCTTTCATTCGCGTGGCCGACGAATGCGGCCGGAAAAGGAAGGAGGTGCAAAAATCGCGATTCGCGCACCTTGCATTCCGCGAGGAGGCCAGCTCGATCGGATCGACGCGACGACGCGGCCAGCGCGGCGCTCCGCGAGAAATGGACCGCCGATAAAAAGCGCGACCGGCCGCGTCCGGCTGGTTTACGTGACAGAATTCAATGCATCTCTGTGCCGCGAACTACCGCGCCGAATGACTCGTTACTCCCGCGCGTGCATGTACACACGTCGCCCTTTCACCGCGAACCCTACCGGGTTGACCAAGTCCGACGTATCCACGCAGTAATCCAAACCATCGATGGAATTTACATTCGGCCTATCGAGTGAATTACGAAGCGGGCGTAACGACACAATTGCATTACGATTATTGCACGATATTGACATTAAATTCACGTTAGTGTCGATCGCTATTTCTGCGGATGCAAACGGTTAAACGCGCTGTTTTTGAGAGGTGCCGTTTCTGAGAAATATTTTTTTTTTAAAGAGATATTTCCTAATATGTACATATTTTTTATCTAGTTTTTTTTTTATAATAATGAAGACCTAACATTTGTATTTTACATCCATGAACATATAAGTTTATTTCAAAGGATTGTAATTTTTATAATAAATCCAGAATTGATAATATGGTAATATATATGATAATATGGTAATATATAATTAACATTTCACTGAAACGCTTCAAAAAGATGCTATAATCAAACGTTTTTCAGAAATTTTGCAAAATATTTGCGCGTTATAGACTTATAAACGCACTTTTAGGCTCTACTTTAAAGAAAACCCGCAAACACTGGCGAGATTTCCCCGCGGGCGACCGTGAGGAAAAAAGCGGAATCGATCTGCGGTGACATCGTAGATCGTTCTCGGAGCCGCTCTCTAGAACAGCTAATGGACCAAGACTCTATTAATATTGATAATGGCGAAAATCAGGCCAATAAGCGCTCGTGGTATACTACTCGTGCTCGAGGCTATAGCATCCGCGTTTGCCTGACATTACGATGTAGATTTAGTAGTTCGCGCGATTGACCGATGACTTCTCAGATTTCTTTCCGTGTGGCCATTTTCCTATATTGCGTTGGCAAAAGTCTTGTATTTTTATGATTTTGGATACAAAATAAACATATTAAATTAAAAACGCAATTTTGATCTAAACATAGATAACATTGTTCTAAAAAAGTTATTATTATCGTCATTGTTTGTTAATTAAAACGTTTTGAAACATTGCAATGATTATAAGTACATATAAAATATAAATTTCGAGAAATGATTTTATTTAGTACATAACTACGTTTTGAACTTTTTTCTGCATATCACCGATGTCTGCACAAAGACATTCTACGTACATACCTACGCATATTTCATTTGAAATTTGCGTAACCAGATTAGATATAGACCTTCCACGAAATTGTCGAAACGACTAGTTTGTGCATTATTTAAAACATTTGTCGTTATACTGAATATTTATGTCGATCTTATATATTAAAACAAACTGTGTTCTAAAAATGGTTTTATGGCGACGAAAATAGAGAGACAGAAAGAGAGAGAGAGAGAGCTTTAAATATGCTTATGATATTCAGAAATCGCTCCATGAAAAATGAACCTTTATCATGCGCATCTTTATTAAAAGACGAGGATGAAAAGAGAAAAGATAGAAGAAATCCTTTTTATAGAGATATTGAAAGATTTTGTTGTTCGTCTGAAAATCTGCGTTTAATCCTTAAACACGTAAATAAATGGAAAAATTGCGCTAATTGGGTGATAAAAATTGTACTATTATACTATTACACTATTGTTTGCGACGTGTTCTATAAAATAGAAATAAATATATAGGTTGGAACAAAGATAGTGTTAGCATGAATCACCTGTAAAATTGAAGGAAATTAGCAACGGAATGATTGGGGGCGGCGATAAAAAAATACGCAGTGCGTACTTCAACGTATACTTTTCGCGTATGCCGGTTGGGAGCCGGACAATTTTCTGCATATTTCTCTCCCCATGACCGCTATGTTTCTTGCCACATGCACACAGACTATTTGCTGGTGCTCGTTATTAAGATCTTATCACATCGGTGATGTAAGCGTCAGCCTGAAAAGCGACGCTGTGGGACTCGGTGCTCCACCAATTTCGCTATTTCTTGCCCATTTGATTCGCTTTCATTGCCGCGCGATCGTACAGGCGAGTCGCGCGGGAATCCGACATTGTTGCGACACGCGTATCTCCACGCGCGACCTCCGTCGCCGGCACGTTTTGCGTAGAATTAGTTTCGCAACTGTCTGTAATGCCTTCGTAATTCGGTCGGTTATACACAACTAGCGGATAACGCCAAATTGCTTTTGAAAATTTGACTTGCTTATCTTTCCGGTCGCGCGATTGTTGACTTTTCCGCTTCAAACGTAGCCAATTTTATCCTATTTCTATGGATATATATCTTTTTTTTTCGAGTTTTTTTTTCAGATATTCTATTCAAATGATTTTAAGAATTCTAAGAAATATAATGAAATAATAAATAAAATAAAAATAGTAAAATGTTATTAAATTATAAAAATTTGTTTTGTAATTAAATAAGATTTTAATATCTTTAATATTTTATTATATTTCTTAGGGGGCTTAAATCGTTATGTTTTTCTAGCAAAAGATGTATATTAACATATTCACTTAAAAATCCGAAATACGTAGAGCTACTCCGAATTCGTTGAAGGAATCAGTTTTTCTTGTGTGAATTTTTTCCAAATGTGGACAGAAATGATGCATTTTCAAAGTTAATCTCATTATGTGAAGCTTCGCTCTCGGCGAATGCTCCGACGATTTCTTTCGAGATTCCTACAAAATCTTGGCGTTGTCGCGGCATCCGTTACTTTTACTGCGTATCGCAAACCCGTCGTTCTAAACTTCGTACGTGTTCTTGTGCCGGTCTAAATCGACAATAAACGTTTATGTAAAGCAGGCTGTATTCCGCGGTCGTCGCCGAGATGGAAACGAAGAAAAGGCTAAAGCGGTCTCTAAATTGGTCCTGACGGAAACTATGGTAATTTACTCAATGGTGTTTCATGCGCGTGTACAGGCTACATGAACGGCGCAGCATATTGCCGGACATGTTAAAAATCACGGTGTAACTGGACAATCGTCACGATAGATTGTTACATAACAAAATGTGTACGACGAGAAAAAAAAAACTGCAAACAGTGCAATTGTCAGTTACCATGGCTGCTGATAAACAAAATTACTGTTATTCTTGGTACTTTAAAACTGAGTGCGATATTAAATCGAAAAATTTTTTCGACATTCGCATAGAAAATGCAAAATCACGCAAAGTGCAATTAAAGCGATTTCCACATACTTTCTGGATGTATAGAGAATTCGTGGTTGCGATATAGATGTTATTTAATAGCGGCTAACCGTTGCGGGTACAGTAGCCACAACGCAAATTTGACTATTGTACAGACTGGAGAATTGCGAATAACACGAATGCTTTAATTACTGTCGGTACGTCGAACTCTTAGAATTAAATCATACTCTATTAATATGTAAAGTGTAACAAAAATGTGGACTTTTACTTCAGAAGCGTATTTTAGCCATGGAAATGAATAAAAAATTCATATAAACATGTGTCCAAAAATGCTATTGAGTGATGTTTCATTTTTACAAAATAAGCATTAGAAAAACAAAATGTATGATCATATGTGACAAATTGACTCAATTGACAATAGCGAATTTTGATCAAAGTATTTTGAGGTATTGTAATGTCTGTTTTACGAAAATCAAAACTACTGTTTTCTATTTTGACTATGCTTAAAAAAAGAGATTAGACATTTTTTACACGTTTTATATGAATCCTTTTTTGGTTATTTCTATAAGTAGAACACACTTCTGAAATAGCGGCTGACATTTTAGTTACACTCTGTATATAACAATACATTGGTAAAAATATTAATAATAAAAAGATAAAAGTAAAGATAGCAAAAGATTCTAAAAACAAAGCGTTGCACTTAACATAAATTAAAGAATGCATGATATTATCATTAGTGGTTTCGTGCGGCGTAAAAGAGAAAAGTCCACAAAGCGATTTCGATACGAAAAGAATTTTTCCGTTGCGCTTTTCAACAAGGTATCGCAACAAATTTATAATTGGCACAATCGTTGATCTTAAATCAAACAGTGCTTCGCCGATGCGATTCATTCGAGCTATTATTTTCGCAAATCATTCTCTTTTTCAATGTTCCGTGTACCTACATGACGCGTTATGAAAATATCAGGAAATAACGATTGAAAACTGTTTCATTAAATCCAGATTCATTTTACATTCCCTGATTCCGTAATTCGGAAATATATCCGTATCATTATTCCAGCGCAATGTGTTTTACTCTTTGTACGGACATATAACGACCATGATCGCTCAATCATTAACCTTACTGAGGTCATGGTAAACTATTCTTCAGAAACTAGCAAAAAATGCCGATGTACTCTCCGTTTTCCTTTTCCGCGAATATTTAAATGAGAATGTTTCTGATATCTATCTCAATACGATCTCGATATATCATAGTACAAGGACGTGATAGAGATATTGTATATATTATATTACAAAACTGAAGTATATGAAAATGAAAATTAAAACGTTAATAAGGTTTCAAGATACGATTTCTCCGTTGAGAGAAGCGTAACGTGATGAAACAAAGTTAATCGAAGAACAAGATAAATACATGAAATGAAAGACTTGAAACTTTTTTGTCATCGGCCCTCGGTAAGACGGCCAAGTTTGGAAATTGCGGGTACATTTGGAAACACTCGTGAAAGCCGCCAAGGCGAGCGATTTCCTGGCTCGGTAAAGGCATTGTCTATCGACCGCCAAGTCGACCATAAGCGACTTGACGAACTTCGTCGTGACTAATTCCAAATGCAGCCGCCGCATATCCAATCTCGCTCGGCTCGGCGCGGCGCGGCGCGACGCGACGCGACGCGACGCGACGCGACGCGACACGAAACCGCATCGCTCTTGTATTTTCCATCTCGCGATTCTCGAGACGTTACGCACACCGCGTCGCGCCGTTTCTCGTCATTGTGACGCGCGTGGCCGCGTGTGTGCATGTGCATACGCGCACGCGTGACACACGCGGTGCAACGGCGAGGAGCCGGCGTGTGCGTATACGCGAAGGAAAACGGTCTCGGCGAGGAAGAGAGAGAGAGAGACACCGCGGGAAAGGAGACGAGAGGAGAGGACTTGCATGTTTTTGCGTCGGGCAGTACTCGCACGCAAGTGCATTTCGACGGACGGACGGACGAGTCGCGCCGACAGGAGCGTCCCCATTCTAGTTCGGCTATCTACATCGCTAAGTTTACGTAACCGCACGAAACCTGTCAGCCGACATTTCGGTGCTAACCAATGGCGAACACCGGCGCGACTGTTCTATCTATCTATCTATCTATCTCTCTCTCTCTCTCTCTCTCTCTCTCTCTCTCTCTCTCTTTGTCCCTCGGCTTTATCACGGTCTTTCCCCCTGCGTCGGATTAGGTAGAACGCGACCAGAAGCCACAGGGCGGACTGACTGGCTCTCCTCAAGCAGCCTCGCGAAAATCGACGTTCCTCGCGATCGATCGTTCGCCGACGCGCCACTGAACCAGATGCGAGCGCGATCGATCACGATTCGGGGAATTGTAATGCGCGAAACGTCAACGGATGCGCCTTTCGCTCGCCTCGATGGCTCGCGCTATTTTTCGCGCGAAACTAATGATACCTGGGGGGCGTCCGACGTTTTTCATTATTTTTCGCCCGCTATAACTAGTCCCGGCCCGAAACGCATTTGAGATATTAAATTTCTTTCACGTGGGACGTTGTTGCTAGATCCATTTTCAATATTAAGCGGTCTCATCAATTCTTGAAGGAAGTTCCAGTTGGAGCGTATTAAATGGAAATTACATACTTTAAAGGAACTTCGTACGGTTACACATAATTTTTAGAATACTAGGCCTGTGCACAGGCAGAAATATACTGAAACTTGCTTACCCCTTTTCTCTTTTTTTTTTTCACCGTGGAAACACACGCGCGTATGTCCTCTTTATACTTTGTACGAACCTACTGATTATCTTATGTATATACGGTCTTCAGTGTGCAGAATATACCAACGGCACAACCACCAACGGAATTTAATGATCGAATTCTGCAGTTGCAGTATGAATTTGATTCATGCGGCTTATGCAACCAAAACGTTTGTACCGGCAGTGTGATCTAATTAATTCTGGATTTTGCAATTCACTATCTTTTTCCAAATTAAATATTAACATTCTATTAACTGGCAAGAACGCTAATTAAAATTATAGTTGGTTTATGTCGTGCGACAAATCTTTGTGTACAAGCAATTATTAATTAATTCACATCAATTTATAATCGGTAATGCAAATTAGAAATCCACATCAAAGCGGTATTTGAAAAAATTCCGATACTCGAGAGTGCGTCGAGATTAGATGAATAGAGTTTAGAAATATGTTTGTCCAAATTCCACGTAAGCTTTTGGGAGCGCATTTTCTGCGACGTCAAAAGCGTTTCTCTGTAGTCAAAAGTAGAATCTTCCTCGCGTATTCTTCGTGGATTTCTCTTCGCTGCGGACTTTTCTTCTTATCTGTCCTTTAACTCTTCTTCCCTTTCATCATTTTTTCTCATCTCGCGGCCAACTTTTATGTATTTTTATACGCTGGACGTTCCGTTCTCAA
Source organism: Tetramorium simillimum (assembly GCA_011636635.1). Taxonomy (NCBI): domain Eukaryota; kingdom Metazoa; phylum Arthropoda; class Insecta; order Hymenoptera; family Formicidae; genus Tetramorium; species Tetramorium simillimum. The sequence continues at coordinate 2,059 of VBVQ01004212.1, read as the reverse complement.
TGTCGGTACATAATTTGTGTAGTTTGTAATCTGGCAGAACGAGATAGAGTCGGTAGTATTCCAAACAGTGCCATTAATTAGTTTGACTCGTTGAAAATTAAGAGTTTAAATCTACTGTAAAAAGATGTATTAAACGAATTCTCATGGGTCGATCTCACCTACGCATTTGCTGATACAATGTTTATGAAACCGATGGATGATTTCGCGGGGCTATTATATTTCATCGAGAGTGTTAATCTCGCGACGCGTCGCTCGGCAAAATTCAACGATAAGTGTCTTATCACCGCGTTGCTCGACGAAAATGCACGAGTAGATCGTGGCTTCTGTTCTTGGAGAGTTATTCCTTTCAGTGTCGTAAATAATAGTTTTAGAAACGCGCTAACAAATCAGCGCAATTTTTATTAAAATTTTACGGAGGGCAGAGAAGCCTGCGACAATAAATCATGCATATCACTCTCATCAAATGCTTCATTTTATCAATAACTAATACCGTGGCTCATTCGCATTATTTAAAGCGCTGTTTTCCATTAAATAAAAACGAAAGGATTTGGCTGCGCTTTATTCGTAGAATCCGTTGTTGTGTTTTTTTTTGCGCCGCCAGCCGCACGAATTTTCGCGTTGCCTCCCGGGCCACTTTGTAAATTTGGTGTTTTATCGATGAAACTCTGCCCCTCCCTCCGTTCTAGCCGTCGATGTGCATATATACCGTGGCTGCGAGTCGGAGTCAACAAGTTGTTCAGGCGGACCACCCCTTCCCCCAACTAAATTCCACTTCCTATAATTATTAGACGTCATGTATCGCGCTGCTGCCGACCAATTTATAGCGGTGCTGACGCGATGCATCGGAACCTCTCGCCGGCCGGAGTGTTGATTTTCGTGGCGCGTTTCAATTTTGCATTCCTGCTTTCCACGTGATTCCGCCTATCCGGTGGATCGCGTGTACTATTCGTTCGCCTAGCACGCCGCGCACTTCTATTGTTTCGTGCTCGAATTTTCGTACACGCAGTGTATTACGAGCTGCGCTCGTTACGTGCTCCGACTCGAAGTTTCTCCGTAATTTACGCGGCCAACGTAAATCTCGCCAATATTCGGCGATTCCTTTTTTTTTCCGACGGTAGTTGGAGAATGAACGATTGAGATCTTAACTACCGATTGTAATCCCGTTTTCTAGCGTATTTCGTTATTGCTACTGAAATCAGAAATCTGGAGAGAGAGAGAAAAAAAACGATGAACAATTGTTGACGTTCAATCGGACTCGATCGAATTTTTCAATGTCCGTTTTAGAGTTTTCAAGTGATTGTAAATGATTGTCTTGAATCGACAAGCGCCCTTTCCGCAAAGATAAAATTCCCAAGACGTACGGTTAATTCACGAAAGCTTTATTAAATTAATTACACAAGGATTATGGACGAACAATTCCAATTGCAATTTCGCTGCGAGCTATAAAGGGATTTGTAGTTGGGTTGTTACGATAGCACGTTTTTCGAATGTGTGTAAGAAATCGCAGAGCGCGGAACGTACCGTCGATACGTTTCTTTATACACCTATACGCGCGGCCAGGTCAACGCCCTTTCACCTCCCGACGAGGCGGCGGAGGAAATATTAATTTCAAGATTTTTTGTCGAGCTTTTCCTCGCTCCACCCTGGCTCCCTTCTTCCTCCCTCCCCTCCTCACCGGCCCCTCCCCACATCCCAATACCGACAAAAGCGGAAGCGAGGAAGAGCTCGCGGCCGGCCGGCCGGGGCATTAATTTGCAAAGTCGTAAACAAGACGGCGCGCTGTCGATACTTTTAATAAAATGCCAGCAATTAAATTGTGCGGGGACCGGTAATGGTCGGACGGCTATGACGGGCGAGGGAATAGGAGCGGGAAGCGAGGAAACGGAAGAGGACGTTCGCGGGGGTGGTCGAGCGAGAGCGGTCGGGTGAAAGGTAATATCGAACTCGTATTTTAGGTGGACGGTGGTACGAAGAGGAAGAGGAGAAGGATGAGAGAGGGCGAGAGCGGGTGGCAAAGGCGAGTGGAGGAATCGAAGCTCTCTGATGGTGGGTGGGTGGG
>VBVQ01004211.1:0-15566 GCA_011636635.1 Tetramorium simillimum | reverse complement strand
CATATATATGTTACATGACGAGATAGATGAACACCAATTAGAAACAGTCTTATACACGGGGGCGTAGCTCAGATGGTAGAGCGCTCGCTTAGCATGCGAGAGGTACCGGGATCGATACCCGGCGCCTCCAATATTCTTTTTTTTTTTAATTTAAAATTTACTATTTTATTAGACTTATTAAAATTAACACAACGTATTTTTCCGTTTTGCAATTTAACTTTAAATAAATTTTTTTATTAAAATTATCAGTTGAACAATGAAACCTGTTTGCTGTAGGATTAACGAAAGCTGATAGCAGCACACTGTCACAGCAAGGGCTTAATTTTAATGGGGCCAAGAGATTATATTGTCCATTGAATGCTTATATTGAGAATCAACCGGTCGATCGACATGACAGTTCTATGCGACTAAGACAACTGAGATCTGAAATGGTACGGGTTGTGGCAGTTCAAGGGCCACCTCTCGATGGCTACATCGTCACGTCGGACGACGAGCACCAAGTGAGTTTCTATTCCGTCGGCGAACTACAACGTAACTCCACTCGATATTGACAATTATAACTTATCTAGCCATTATTCACTTATTTATTTCAAAGTCTATTCGCAAATATCTTGGTAATTGGTAATTGATATCATTGTCGTAGATTGGCCTCAATTATAAAGAAAGAATTAGATATGATGACGGATATCATAACTAGATTTGTATTGATTTATCATTAAAATACTAAAAAATGTAAAGAATAAAAAATGTACAAGTATTATTGAAATTGTGTATTCAATCACTCTCGGGAAACAAATGATTTTGATGACTATCGATTATTTTGCTATTATCTCACTATTAATTAATTACTTGTATTATAGGAAATCAAGTCTAAACTTTAAAGTATATAGTATTAATTTCACCAGATTACATAGCGACATCGATATGTCCGCATTGATCAATTTTTGTCCTAAATGTTATTTCTCTCATTATGCTTAAATTTTCAGACAGTGAGCTTCGTTTCTTATGGCCGTGATGGCCCTTCAGAGGTATATTCGCGTGATGTAGATATTTGAAAAAGCTTCTCTTAGTATAGAAAATAACATTTTGCATAATTATTTTAGTTGATTCGTTGAACGGCCATTCCGTATTTACTAAAACGTTTTTAAAATAAGTTTTAGTGATTTGATTTTGGGTGCAGTGTCCATACAGTTTTTTAAATCCATGTTTCCCAATATAAATATTTTATTGATTTTAAAATTTAACAAAATGAGAAAAATATTTTTAGATATATTGAATAATAAAATTAAAAACTCAAAAATTCATTTACGTGTACTTATTAATTATTTTTGATTTTATTGACGGCAATTGGGGGACATTGATTTCAATTAAAATATTAGCTTTAGTAGGTATATTTTAATGCTCATAGATTATGAAAATTCTTTTTTGAACTGCTACAATTAATATTAATAGCCATCGGCTGTTAATATTACTATCTATATTAATTATTATCCTTTTATTAATAAAACAAATCATTTTCACGTAGAGCGAGGCCGTGGATCCACACGATATGAGAAGAGAATTTCTTACTGGATTCCATGGAAGTGCTGGAGAAGCTGTAGTCACGATTGATAAGGCAGTACTTTGGACTGATGGTCGATATCACATTCAAGCAAATCATCAGTTGGATTGCAACTGGATTTTAATGAAGCGAGGTGAACACGACGTGCGTAAATTGATTCTAATATATTCACTATTTCATATTGAATAAAATCTTTATTACATCAAATTTGCATGCTTAGCAGTCATAAGTTTATTATTTTCATAACGTGTGTTATATTTTCTTTTTCTAATCATTAATGAAATAATCTAAATTGGCCAACACAATAGATTTTCAATTTGTCTCTGGTTATAAATTCATTTTTAATATCTTCGCTCTTATTATTCATAACAACAATTTATATGCAATTTTTATTTTTTTTACAAAAAGTAAAATTGCAATTAAATTATACAATATTCTAGGTATATATAATTATATTTGATATATAATAATTATATTCATACATGAATATATTATGTATGGGTAATTCTTTTTCTCATTTTCTCAAAAACTTCACTTTTTATAAAAAATACAATGTTAAAATTATCCTTTTAATCAATCTCGAATTCTTCTTATTATTTTTCCTATATAATACAAAACAAAGATTATACAAGAAAAAGAAAACATATGGACATATGTTATGTAATTATATTTATATTTATGTTTATACAAGTTTTTATGTGAAAAATTTCTTACCAAAACTCCTTCTGTTTTCTATTCTAATTATATTGTCTTGATAGCTGTTATCGATCCCCAGATGGCGGTACCGCTTGATTAGCTAACGCAAATTTAACTGCTTTGCAATCTACTAGATGGCGACGATAGAGATCACTTTCTCGAATACAAAATTGAACCACAACTACTATATATGGAACGTTGAAAGTTAGAAATTTTAAGATCATACTTCACAGGATCAGTTCTGTAGGGGTTGATCTCATTCTCCCTCCCTAACATGGGAGTTGATGTAACCATGATGACGAGGAATAGTCCTCTTCTCTGAGCGTGAGAACGACACGATTTCTCGACTCGTTTCGAGAGATCTGTCATCGATGATCGTTCGCCTTTCGTACTTAGTACGAAAGGGATGGGAAGAAGGACTTTCTGAGTGGTTACTTTTTTATATTAATTCAAACATAAAACTTTATCTTATCTAGTAAATATTACATTCAACATATAAAACAATTTTTAGCTAATATTTGAATTAAAAGTTAAAAGTCACAAATTTATAATAAGAAAATATTATTGTCAATATTAAGTATGTGGTTTGACTGTTCCAACAAACTGAATTTTAAAATCGACAAATAATCAACACGCAGTTTTAATGAGAAAAAAATACAAAATTCACATGGAAAAATATTATTATCACGCTACCAAGATCCAGCTCGATCAAAAAAAAAGTGACATTTTTCCCTATTTAAAATTAAGATATTTCTATTTATTGTTTAGGTACCATTGATAACAGAATGGTTAATACGAGAGTTCCAAAATCGATCGGAAGTACGTATTGGCGCCAATCCGAAATTAATACCCGCATTTACATGGGAGGCATGGGAGGAAGAATTGGGTAACGAGAGAAACATTATCTTTTCTTTCTCGTGATATTATTCAAATATATTTATATCGTATACATTTAGATAGTTTATACACGCCAACAAAAATCTTCTATTTTTGTTATGCACGAGATTTTAGAACGAATATATTTCGACTCACTTTCGAAGTTTCGAAACGAGTCCTATGTCCAAGTAGTATTCAATTGCCGGTCGCGAAGAGACCGGCCGAAGAGGCCGAGTTACGACCTTCCTTCACGCGACTAACAGCCCTATTCGTGTTCAGCGAATTCGCCCGTAAGATTGGTCGCAGTCCGTAACGACCTGGTGGACTTGATCTGGCAGGTGGGCCGGCCTGATTACAATCCGCACGCGGCGTATCCGCTCGCGGACGAGTACTCCGGCAAACCGTGGCAGGAGAAGGTCCAGAGAATCCGGCTGGAAATGGAGGTCTCGTCGGCCGACGCGCTCGTCGTCACTGCCCTGGACGAGATAGCGTGGCTCTTCAACGTCCGCGGCTACGATCTACCGCACACGCCCGTCCTCCGGGCCTACGCGGTCGTCACACACGAGTCCTTGCACCTCTACACGCCGCGTCACAAGATCCTGCGGTCCGTCGATATACACCTGAAAATCGACTCCTGCTCCCATGCCAACTGTGTAAAGTGAGTGACGAGAGCCCGGAAATTGCCATAATGTAAAAATAAAATGGTATAACGTAATTATATTTGCATCGTGAAATTTATTGAGAAACTCGCAACGAACAGGAGTGCCCATAGGCTTCTACAAACATTTATCACCCCCTTCGATATTTTAATAAATATTACAATCTCCCCCCCCCCACCCCTCTATAATTTTAATTAACAATATTAAATCAACAATCTAAAGTAATTACAACCATGTTTATCTCTGAAATATTACTTGGACTAAAAACATAAAAAACCTAATTTTTAAACATAGTTTTACAGTCAGTCAGAAAAATCGGATGAAGATCGAAGGAAATATCCCTTTATTAGCGTACATCTAAAACCTGTTGGGAACATAATTGTTATTTTCCTTTAATTTAGGATTTAACAAAATACATTTTTTATGTTTAAAAGAAAAAGTTTTATGATCCTCCTCTTCCTAAAAAAAGTTCGAGCCCTCCACTCGAGTGTTCATTCTCTTTATGAGCGAATAAAATAATGGAATAATAGATCAAGAATGCGGGCTTTTATAGTAATAAAATTTGCAGAATTCGATTTGCTTTAAATTTTCAAGAAAGTAAGAAAACTTTGTTTGAAACAATATTACAAAATCCAGATACATTTTTGAGTTCTATAAATTGTAGTATAATAGTCATTAAGACCGAGCAAACTTGCATAATAACCGGTTTTCATCGTTGCAGATGGCACAATTACACAGACATTTGGAACGATTTGAAGACTATGTCTCAAGTTTGGAATACAGTTTGGCTTCCGTCGCCGTGCGGCTACTCGTCGGGTGCGTCGAAAAAAATATACAATTCTGTAAGTGTGACCGCAGAGATGACATAAGTATTTTGATCATGATATGTAATATGCGTGATCTTTCTTTAAATAAGCGAAAGTTCGTCTTCTTCAGTATAACTATTCTCAAGTTTATTATCAAGCTTGATCTATCTAAATAGATTAATATTGTTTTTTAATTCAAATCTTCTAACTATAAGACTATAAGAAACCCTGACTATAAGAAATCCTGAGTATAACAATATAAGAAATCTTCTCTGTTATAAAAAAGAAATAATTAATTCAATATTATAAATCAATAATTCAGATCGATTGAATTATATCTCAACTAAATATTATGTGTTTTATATTAACGTATAAATCTAATCGTAATTTATTGACAGATTCCACCGGAGAAGAGGTTGGCTAAGGCCTCGCCTATAATCGATTTAAAAGCGGAAAAAAATAAAATTGAAGCGGCAGGCATGAGAAGATCTCATCTGCGGGATGCGATCGCTATGTGTGATTTCCTAGCTTACATGGAAGAACAGTACAAATTGGACTCCGAAGGATGGGACGAGCTGCAAGTGGCGAGGGTGATCAACGAGATTCGTTACGAGCAAGGTGGCAATAGGGGTATCTCTTTCCCGACGATCGCAGGATACGGACCGCACGCCGCTATGCCGCATTACGAGACGAATAACTTGACGAACATTAAAATCGGGACCACATCCACATTAGTGATCGACTCTGGAGGACAGTATTTAGGTATACAGAGTTTTATATACCTAATTTAAAATTCTTTTTTACTAGAAAATAGCTAGTCGAATTAAACGGAACAAGAACGGATTTTAAATTTAAGATTTGTTTGAAAAAGACTTCTCAGTGAGAAACGATGATCGAAAAAACATCGAATCGACGACGTCGACGTGATGCCTTTTCGATGCAAACGATATCGATTCGGCCAACTATTTCTCACCGAGTTGAATCGCCCGTTTATTTTTACTTCGTTATTCTTTTTTTCTTCCAATTTGTCGCCAATCATGTGATCGAGATGGAAAAAAAACGTGAGATAAAATTACTTAACAGATGGTACCACAGACGTGACTAGAACTCTTCACTTCGGAGTGCCGACTGACGAGCAGAGAAAAGCCTATACGAGAGTGCTGATCGGTTCGATTGAATTATCGTCTTTGATCTTTCCCAGCGATCTGACAGTAGACCAGTTGGACATTGTTGCACGAAGGCCGTTGTGGAGCATCGGTTACAATTACTTGCACGGGACTGGTCATGGAATCGGTCACTTCTCCTCAGTTCACGAATGTTCGTAATCTACAGTTTCCCAGTAAAATAGTTGCGTCACGAGAATATGGAATTACAATTGATGAAAGCCATTCTAGTGGAACAATACGCGTTGCAGCGCCTATCAGCTTGCATTATGGGTCCAAAACTTCAATCATAGGATGCCCCGTCACGATGAAGCCAGGATTCTTTCTCTCAAACGAACCAGGGTATTATAAAGAAGATGATTTTGGAGTTCGTTTGGAGAATATCATCGAAGTAATTCCGGCTGACAAATTGGTACATCTTGATACATTATCTCTATACTTTATGATGGCGTATAATTAATAACTGCATTTATATTTCATGGTAATACTTTGTCAATTACTAGTTCTTAATTATTAGCTAATTGTTTCAGGCTCATAATGGGCAAAGATTTCTCAAATTCAGAGACGTCACTCTGGTTCCTTACGAACCAAAACTTATTGATATCGCTATGTTAACTCCGCTGCATGTAAGTTTTAAATCCATTATTCTATTCAGCTATTGAGTTTTATTATTATGACCACAGAAAATTATAGGTTTTTGCAATATTAATATAGTTTTATCACATAGCGACGTTGGCTAAACAATTATAATAAACGTATAAGAGAAGAGGTTGGCACGGAGTTGAAAAAGAATTTAAAAATGAAAGCATTTTACTGGATGATGGTGAAGACTACGACCATTCCAGAAACAGGTTCAGGTGGCTATTTTCTACCTGACAATCAAGCAATATCGTCTATTAGTAGGCAATTCCATGTTTTAGTTGTAATCGTTGCCATTTATCATATTGTAACAAGTAAGCGATATTCAAATAATCTATGTTATTGATTTATTTGTTAAGACTAGAATGATTATGCTGATTTTAATTGCAGATTTCGCGAGAATCAACGATTAAATTGGGAAACATACCGATCATTACGCCGAATATTTTAATACATATATGTTGGGAAAACTTTTTTATGGTAAAATATACATCGTTTCCAACGATTGATATAGGGTATCATATAGGTACATTTATGCAAGAGAAAAATATAGAATCAAACTTTAATAAATTATTTTTCTATTTACACGTCTGTACTAGTTTTTCTTTTCCTTATCCCTCTTCTGTTTACTGATACCCAAAGTTTCGTCGATCATTTCTTGAACTGGATCTTCTAATGGTGGCTCGTTTCGCTTTTCCGATTTTATTACATAAAGTTTAAAATATTTCAATATATCATCTAAAAAACAAATATAAATTATGTTGAGTTGCAGATGTAAAGCAAATATAAATATGTTGAAGCTCAAATTAATTTTACTTGAAGAAACAAATGAAGCTACATACCTACTACTTTCTTATCTAATTTATATTCAGAAGCTATATTTTCACTATTATACTTTATAGGATCGTGTTTATGTTGCGAAATAAATGCAAGTGCCTGTTTTAATGAGCATTTTCCTTCAGGGATCACTGCAGGCTCATAAAATTCATACATAAATTCATTCTCCCAGCTACTTCTGCTCTGAGGTAAAGGCTTGGATTCTCCCGTTGACTCTTTTATCTCCTAACGTTACAAAGATTTACATTTCAATAATCAGATCTATTTGTGTTTAATAATTATATTAAATGGAATTGACATGTAATTTAAAATACCATACCTGTGGACGTTGATCTGTTGACGTAACGAAAACATCTTTCAATCGTTGATCTAGTTGTATATTCTTTTGGTAATGCTCTTCCAGGAAGTGTGGATTTACTGAAAGCAAGAAAAGAATTATTGCCAAAATACACTGAAATTGCTAATAAAACAGATACTCGGACACTATTTCTAAATTATGATCAAACCAAATTACATAATTAATTTGGAGTAAATATTATATTGGCGACTCGATACCTTTATCCGTAAGCTTCTTTTGCTTTTCCGTGACCGCGTACTGAGGCGCGGGTATCGGCTTCTCTCGAGAAATGACTTTCTCCGCGCGATTTGCGATATTAAACGTGCGTACAGGTCGTGTCAATACAGAATAAATCTTTCCCATGGCGAGATGACCTACCACAAAAGAGACTTTACGATGAATACTAATAATGAATTATATGACGAATCATGACATAAGATAATTAGTAATTTCATCTGTCATATACCTGCAATCTCTTTTTATGGAGAATACTTAACGTGCCGTCAAGTATTTATATTTCGGTTTTTCTCGACACATTCAGTCCTTCGTTTTTAGGTACTGATGACCTCAGGCATGCACATATCATTTATATCACAGCGCATGCTCATATCATCTTATTTCGTCGGTATGACAGATTTCCTAAAACATGCCAACTTTAACATTTAATTTTTATTTATAGAGTCACAAGCGACAATTTTTATTTTTCAAATCTTTGTTTTTACACAAAAATATATCGACTAAGTGCATTTTTATCAAAATTTAAGATAAAACCCTTAACCTATACATTTATCAAAGATCCAAATAATTTTTATAAATTTCATCTTAATGTTCTTTAACTTTTTCACTTCCTGCAAGAACGAAGGAAAGATTCATCTTTGAACAACTGCAAAACGTGCGATTGGAAAAAATAACATTTCGCAAGAAAGAATACCTTAACCTCTCTGCTCCGGCTGCGTTCCGAAATCCACCAAAAAAAGAAAATCCCACAATTTTTTCCCCTCCTGTTTGCATTCCAAAACGCATTTAGAAAAGGACCTCCGAGGTTTCCCGCCACCTCAATGTTCCTAAACTCATTGAAAAAAGGTGTCCTAATAAAACCCTTGGAAAATGAAAATTAATGTCCATTTTTACCAATGCAAATTAATTTTTATTTTAGTTTAACTTACTTTTTATCTTTTTCTAATTCTTAGGACCAATTTCATAATTTACTTTGGTAAATGTTTAGTATAATGCTCTCATCTCTGATTTGGTAATGTTTAGTATAATGCTCTCATCTCTGATTTTCTTCTAATTTTGCAAATCAGTTCCTTTTCCATCATAGGTATATAAACTCTTCCCTGAAATGAAAATTGGCCGCTGAATTAAGGCGGGAGCACAGACTTCAGCTGAATTCCTACTGAGAGCGTCACGCGTCGCGTCATGACGCGTGTCACGAGTTTAACTAATCAAAACCTTCCATTTTATCCGTGTCATTTGCGACAGAATAAAATTAAAGATTTTTATTGATTAAAATCGTGACGCGCGCGTGACGCCCTCGGTGGGAAACTCAGCCTGACCGACAACCAATCAACGTTCGAGAATCGCCGGACCGGGAGCCGGGTCGCGCGAGGATGCGTTTCGGAACGTCCGCTAACGGTGAATCGCTGTTGCACGCTGGCGCGAGCGATCGCGCGTAGTCGTGGTTCGTGGCGAGTCTCGGGCGGTAGGCGTCGAGGCGAGAGTGTATGTGCCGTATGCGACGACGATCTGAGAGATTCTCGCGGCTGCGGTTTTTCCTCTGTGCGAGATATGTCGCGGCTCTGCGCGGCCTAACGACGGCACGGTATCTCGGCGGGACGCCGTGCGTACCATAGCGGAGAATCGGTGTCGTGAGTTCAACGTTACCCCGTAACCGCCAAAACTGTAGACCAAACGCCATCTTGTGCATTGATGTTTATATTTTCACAAATCAAGCGATGTCCGCCGTGGACTCTTCGCGTGCATTTTGTGGGTTAGACTGCATGCCGATCGACCCACAACACCGAATGAGAGTCCAATACGGAATTTCGTTTCGCATTATGTCAAATTGAAAGAAGTATCTTATTGCTGAAGAAGAATATTTTATTGATACGTTAGATTCAAGCAGGATGACGTTTTACTAAATGGTTCTCTCTTCCTAACTGCGCTTCTTTTGCACGTAAACTTAATTTTCAATCTAATTCATTTATTAACTGGATTCCTTTACAGATCAGTGTTAGAGAAATACAAGAATCATGTTTTATGCACACTTTGTGTTGGCCAAGAAAGGGCCGTTGGCCCGTATATGGCTGGCTGCTCATTGGGACAAAAAATTGACAAAGGCACATGTGTTCGAGACAAATATAGAAAAGTCGGTGGATGGTATATTGCAACCGAAGGTAAATATCTTAAAGAAATCTGACAAATATCTTCAGCATATCGTCAATATAAACATGAGTATTTTGCATCTAATCAATTTCTATTTGTGGAAGTTTCTCGAAATTGTGAGGAATCTGCTGTTCTTATCTCCTCCCTTTTTTTCCAAAATAAAGTCCATATGTTCTAAAAGCTTGAAAGTATGTTTTAGAAACTTCTAAGCATGAATTTCTAGAATTTTTGAACTACTTTAAATAGTGATTACAGATGATGGACTCGTGTTTGTATGGACAAAGTGTTGTTTTTCACATTATATTGTTAAATTTTATCTATGATATTTATAACAGGTTAAAATGGCTTTGAGAACATCCGGTCACTTATTGTTGGGAGTAGTACGAATCTATTCAAGGAAAGCCAAATACTTGCTGGCTGATTGCAATGAAGCCTTCGTGAAGATCAAAATGGCCTTCAGGCCTGGAATGGTAGATTTGCCTGAAGAACACAGAGAGGCAGCTATGACAGCTATCACTTTACCAGAAGTGTTTCATGATTTTGATACTCCTATGCCTGAACTCAAGTAAGATAAAGTCATTAAACTTTTGTCTCCAAGAACACACAGTTTTTATATATATATATATATATATATATATATAGTATAGTATTTTTAACTATTTAATAACTTTTTTCTTTTCAGAGATGTTGACATCGAGGCTCAGTTTAGTTTGAATCAATCTAGAGCAGAAGAAATAACAATAAAGGAAGATTATGGCAGTTTGTCTTTGATTACGCACGATCAGGGCTTTGGTGACATGAGTTTCGATGCTGAGCCACCAGAACTGATACGACATACTGGTGGCATGGAACCTTCATTAGATCAGGTATCATTTTTCATTTTTAATTTTATTTTATTTATAATATCTGATTATTACATAGTAATAAATAAAATTGAATGCTAAATTTTTTTTAAACATATTTTTAGTTAATATAGATATGAGCAAAATAGCAAAACTATATTATTTTGAAAATATATAAAAGTTCTTGTAAAAATGTTTTTAAATATTAATTGCTCTGATTTAATTTTAGGGTCACATGTTATTCAGTGATGGTCCAGGAATAGAGCCAGCATTGGAACAGAAAGAAAAAGAGCCAGTTGCAGGGACATCCGCTACAGCACAAGCCATGGACATTGATACACCCATCAGAGATGATGGTTTTGGTGGTCATCTTGGCCAGGATATCATATGTACGATAGAAATAATTAAACTTCTCATTGCAACTCGATCCGATAATTATGCTTATAATTGTTATGTATTTTAGCGGGAGGTCTCTTTGAAGGTGGTTTATTTGATGAGGCTCCAATGGGTGAAGTACCTGTACCTGAGGTTAGTTCGATAAATGAGCCACCGGAAGTAGGCGCGGTTCCTGGAACTGCTGCTTCCGTGCACGATGAATCTGATGAGGATATGGGCGATCATTTCGGTGGGCCAGCCTCTCCAATGGGAGGCATGAGGTATTCATCATTTCTGAAAAATAATAACATTTTAAAATATGCAATTGGGAAAACAAAATTAGGCAATAATAGCCGAAACGTTGATAGGACGCAAAGAAATGTTTATCTAATCAGTTGTCTATCCAATGAACGAATTTTATTCAATAAACTTATATACGTCCTAATTTTGGATCAAAATGTATGTTTGTTTATTGATAATAAAAATGTTTATCGGATCAACCAGTCAACTATGTTTTGACTTTTATTGTTTAATTTTCTTCTTGATTTATCATTGCTCTAGTTTCTTTGCGTTTTTTGCTATATGAAATTTTGATATACTAATACATTGAATATGTTATGTATAGCTCTGATGGATCGAGACCAGCTTCCCCAGTTGCAGCTGGAGAGGAAATTGAAGGAAGAATAAGTGTTGCCAGTCGACGCTTTACACCAGCTCCGCCAGTTATACCAGAAGAACATGCCATGGACAACATAGAAGAACCACCACCTTTACAAGACCAAACCACATTATTACACGATGAAGAAGAAAGCTTCGCGCTAGCTCCAATTGACGCATCCGCTTTGAAGGGTAAATCTTATTCGAATATTGATGTACATATTTATTTCTTGTAACTAACAAAAAGTCATCGGTTTTCTTAGGATTCACAAAAGCCAAGCGCAAGCGTAAACTCATTGTCGATGAAGTAAAAAATATTTCTGGTGAGGAAATGAAAGCACAGCTCTCTGATACTAGCGATATTATCACGACATTGGACTTGGCACCACCTACGAAAAGATTAATGCACTGGAAGGAAACGGGTGGCGTAGAGAAACTCTTTGCTCTACCAGGAAGGCCTATCCCGGCTCGAGTTTTGTTTAAGGTAATAATATTTTATGTTACAATTGTTCAAATAAAAATCTTTGGGAACTTTTATAATATAAATACTTTCTCTTCATTATCAAAACAGAATTATCAGAGGCATCTGACAAGCAAGTCTTACGATCATGAAGATTTTGGACGACTTGGAACTGAAGAGGATGGAATGTCTTTGGAACAAATGAGAGATGCTCCAGAAGTGGAAGCATCTCCTTATGAACAAAGTATTCTTAATAAGCGTACAGGACGAAAGCGGAAAGCTCCACTAGATGATGAGGTCAGTTATAAAAATAATAATGAAAGGAGGAAGATTTTTTTTTTCTTTAAATAGTAAAATCAGCAAATTTTAATGAAATATAATTAATATCAATATTATATAAATATTATTACTATGTTTAGATAAGGCAACCTCCTCAGCCAGCCCAACCAACTCCAGAAATCGGTCAACCGAATGAATCAGTGGAAATTCCAAATATAATCCCACAACATAATCTTACTTCAGAACCTGTACCTGAAGTATCTTTACCAGCAGAACCATCCGACATAAGTAGCATTGTGCCTTCCGGGGAACCATCAGAGTTACCATCAATTACCGAAACGCCCTTGCTCGGTTCGGAAATGCCGCAAATCGCGCCAACTGAAGTCAACGCATATGAAGAGCCCCAAGTCCCATCAACTTCGGCCCAGGAAGACCCCGCCAGCACCGTACAAACATCTGATATGCTGCAGATGGAAAACATGGGTTACGATCAAGTGAGTTGAAAAACTTTCAATCTGTGGCATGAAATGCATGAAAAATACAAAATTTACATTTGCCTAAAAGAGACTTTTTGTGTCACTGCGTTATAATCATTGTTTTCTTAAATCTAGAAAACGCTTACACATTTAATATAAAAACTTAATGTTGCACGATTTCGACAGACGCAACCGCAGGTTTCATACATGGGCTATGACGAACAGCATCCCCCAGCACATACGCCTGGTGCAATTTCCGAAAGAGGACCCGCAACACCATGGAATCATGAAGATTACGAGTTTCCACCATCCGTGGGACCTGTAATATACTTAATATTGTTTATAAAATTAAATATATATTTATATAAATAATATAGTTTCCTCTATTTTATATATTACAAATTTTCTAAAAAAAAAATTAAATGGTGCGATTAATAATTGCTTATAATATATATTTACATTTTCCAGCAAGAAGAACAACAAATGGATGAAACTTATGAGCAGTTTGAGGAACGCGTTCTTAACAAAAGAGCAGCGCATATGTATCATGTTATTAAGAGCAAATTAGATACCAAAGATAAATTAACACTATCAGAAATGGCGTTCAAAAATAATCGCAAACAGGTTGGTACTTTGTTAAACAATATGTTCGTCTCTTTATACGAGACTTTTATATTGAAAAATAATAATTCTGTTTTTGTAGGTTGCCCAGAAGTTTTATACACTATTAGTCCTGAAAAAGTTCCAAGTACTAGAACTCAATCAAGAATATTCATATGCTGAGATTATAGTCACAAAAGGACCAAAATTTGAAAATCCTGCGTTGTAAAGGTTTATGCTCTTAATTTTAAAACTGCGCGTATCAATGAAAGAATGTTGATATTTATCTTTACATATAAAATATCAATATAACTTTCACATTTTTTTATAAATCCTAAATTAAGGTAGTGAACAAATTTGTTGAACGCAGAGTAATTTGTGAGAAATGAGAAGATATCTGACTTTTTTTTAGATCCCTGTCTTGGAAAGATGTATAATGAATATCAATTATTTTGTAATCACTTTAATCGCATTGCATTCTTTTTTTGATATGTATATATATAATCACTTTAATCGCATTGCATTCTTTTTTTGATATGTATATATATTACAGTGTTTACATTTATATGACTGCTTTTTATTTATATAAATTCTTATTACTTTTCTTAAATTTATATTTTTTCAAAAATTTATATTTTGCATTATTCATCAATCCGAACAGGGTTTGTATATAAACATAGGAAATAGTGAAAACTATTTTATGACATATGTATCATCATCAATGACTTAGGTCTTTATTGAGTATATACAAAAAGGTCCAAAATTACAGATACACTCTTCATATTAGTATAATTATTTTGATGTAATTGTCACTTTTATTTGAAAATATCACATAATAAAATAGTGCAGTAAAATATTTCTACATCTTCAATTTATAAATTTCAGAAACTAACTTGGGATTTTATTTATACTACTTTATAAATATTTATTTATAATATAAACAGTTATTAATGGAAGAATTAAACTATTTGTGAATAATAATTTTATGTATTATTGTCAAAAAGAATATATTTCCATTCACATCTGTATGAAAATAATAATGACACAAGAAACTAAACGGTAATGAAATTTTTATAAACATTTTTGTAATGGTTCACTTTTATCGATTCAGATCATAATATCGCAAAATTCATTACATTTATTTAAATATCTACTTGAAGAATTAATAAAAAACCAAATGGATAAGTTGACAAAATTGAATTATAGTGCTATTTTTAGAAAGAAAATAGTATGTACTGTATTATCAAAGAAAATTGTTTAATGATTTATTGTTATATTTATATGTCTTATAATGCATAAGAATATTACAAAAACAAACAATATATTTTAATAAATTAATGTTGTTCATTCAAATTTTGCAATAAAATCATAAATTTACACTGTAAATAAATATATAACATCAAAATAAATCGTTAAAATATAAGCATATGAAATAATTTATAATGTGTCATTAAGTTTAAAATCAGTTAACTGCCATGATATAACAAATATATTGTAAATAACATCTATTTAACGAATAATGTTTGAGTAAATATCGTTTATATATGACATCGATATAAACGATGTCATATATATAATCGATTATTGAATCTATATTGAGCATACATATCATATAATACTTAAAACTATTATTCTCTATTATTTTCCATTATTGAACTGTTATACTAGATATGTATTAGATAATAATTTATTAAGTTAGTAGAAATGTTTCCTTATAATCATTTTTATTCTTTATATGCGTGATGCTAAGAAAATATTATCTGAACTTAAAAACTTATTTTTTAATATTTTATGATAAAATATTCTTTTCTAAATGTGGGATACATTAAACACAATTTTATAAGTAGCGTACATTTAGTATTATTTATATGTGTAATATATATAATATATATAATAAATTATTATAATAGTATATATA
>VBVQ01004210.1:0-12601 GCA_011636635.1 Tetramorium simillimum | reverse complement strand
CATTTCCGCCGCCAACGCCGCCGCCGCCGCCACCGGTGCCGCTGCTACCGCTGCCGACGGTCTCCAGCTTGGAGTCGGCAAAGTTCATTAACCGGTGGCCTTCGAAGCAGAGCATGTATTGATGCGCCATCACGCAATTCGGACAGAGAAACTGATCACAATCGTAACAACGCGATACCGCGACAGCTACCACGCCTTCAGTGGATTTGCAGCCGGTGCAGCGGATGTGACTGGTGCCACCGGTGCTACCCAGCCGGCAGCGCGGGCACGGATCTTCGCCCGACTTTGGTGCGTCGAGGCACAAGTCGCAGCTGTCGACGTCGCAGATCGCCGAGTCGCTAGCAGGCGGCGAGCTGCCGCTCACCGTTACTGGGGACAGCGAGACCGGGGACCCGAGGGAATTTGCGCGCGATTCCACTGAAGGTGTCGGCGAGGCCATCTTCAATCAACCGGCATCCCTGCAAGCAGAAAATCATCCACATTAATGCCGTGTATCGCTACGTTTCACTGCGGTTTTTTTTTGTTAGACTAATGATGAAAATTCATTGTTACAATTTGGAGGATTTTGTATCATTTCAAATAAACTAAAATACTTTTACATGTACGCTTTCTCTTTCCATAATTTTCCATCAAATTGATAATTAGCTCTTATTAAAACATTGTTAATTATTAGCATCGCATTGACGTAATGAAATAATCGATATTTCGATATTTAATTTTTCTCTGTAAAATATATAATGAAAGTTTAATAATGGGGCTTTGTTAAGAGTAATGCGCCAGCTTAGCTATACATTTTATCTCGATAGAGTTCGCAGGAACGAAAGAATATCATATCATTTTGCGTCCCATCGGTAATAATATCTACTATAATAATGTCGTAATATTTAACTATCGCAAAAGTCCCGGCTATTCCTCGAGAGAGCCGCCGTTGTCGTTGCGATTAATCGTTACTACGGCGTTTCCTATCTTAAAGGTCTCTTTTATTGCGATTCCCACGCGCACGTCTGGCTACCTCTCCACCTTTTCTCCACTGCACCCCCGAGGCGCGGCGGTTATTCGCGCGGCTCGCGACGTGCAGGAGGCCTCGGTCCCTCTAATTAAATCGCTCGAGCTGGACGGCCATGTTTCACCTGGCAGTCAGAAGAGGAGAGAGATCGACCAAGTGTGCCGGAGGAAAGGGAACGACGCGCGCCGGCGGCGAAGGAAAAGGAAGAACGAGGGAGGACTGGTATAGACCGCGAGTCCAAGGTCACGAATGCGAAGGTTATCGTACTTCTCTCCCACCCGGTCGAGCGAATTTATCGGATGCTATGCGACGACACTCGCTTTTCCACGCTCCGAAGAAAGAGAAGACGAGAAGCAAAGAGAAAGGAGATAATGCCGAAGAAAAAGATAGAACCAATAGAAAAAGAAAGAGAGAGAAAAAGTATTTTTCAACCAACTATTTTTCATGGCGAACTCCAAATGAAAATATCGTTTCTTGGAAGTTTCGTGCTTTAAACGATATTATCTCGTTTTATCGATGCAAAAAGAGCTTAATAAAGAAAATAACATAATAATGTCTTCTTTTCCCTTAAAATCGCCTTTATTTCTATTGTTTCAGATCTCTTTTAATCAAAACGAGCCATCAAAAAGCAAACGACGTTATTAGAAACGAGCCAGCGTGAGAGAATAGAAACGAGATAGCGAGGCAGCGTAGGACGAGAGAAAGAGAGCGAGGAAGCCGCAGAGGCGAGGAGAACAAAGAGCATCTGCTCGCGCGCTCCAGGAAATGCTTCTGAAGTTACTGCACCAGCGAGTCCTCGCTCGCAAGCGCGACCGGGCGCGCCGTCTTCGTGCAAGAATTTCGATTAACTCCCGAGATAAAAGGTGAACGCTCCTGAGGGAAGCGTCCGTGGAGCCCGAGGTCGCCGGAAAGCCGTGTTTAACATACCGAGGCCAAGGAAGTCGCGGGGAACGCGTGGTGAACTCACCGAAAGCGAGAATTCACGCCATTGTGAAGTTTACGTATAAAAATAGTGTGCGTATATGTATACCTGTGTATGGATGCATATACATGTAGAATATCTTTTAGCTGAATAAAATAACTTTATGCAAAAAATGTCCTACATACGCATATTTTACTAACAATAAAACGAATTATTTGCGTTGATACACACCAACGATAGCTCTTTGAAAAGATTTTATATGAGATTAAGATACAATTTTATTAATAGAAATAATTATAGATAGCTCTGGTAAGAAGCCAATGTGAAATATGATGGAAAAGGCAATTGTTAAAATATAAATTTCATGAAATATTAAACCTGTTCGGTACATATTATATACCGCGTGCAATTCAATAACTAATATAATGTAACTAATATAATAATTTAAATATGCAAAGTATGAAAATAACAATCATGTTTTTTCCGTTTATTCATTTGTATTTGTTATTTGAAATAAAATCTAGAACATGTTAAAAATTTATAACATTATATAAAAACTAATTACTCTATTCGTTGTATAACTTTTTCATTTTATTTTAACGTCTGCCTTTGAACACGCCATGTCGAAGATCGTTTCCAATAATTATACACGTATGACAAATCACACATCGTGACGGAATATAAACGAGGGAGGAAGAGGGAGGTTAATACTTTCTCGCGCGCGAGGGGATGAAGCGTCTGAATAAAAAATGCAACGGAGGATCAGGGAGAGAAACGGATGCAGGAACGTGTCCTTGGCGAGGATAATTCCCGTTATCGAAGTACCGTTGCATTTTCGAACGCGGATCGCAACCCCACGGTTGAATGCACCGTGGGAAGGGATGGCGGACGGCGCGTCTGGTTTCCATGGTAACGCTGCATCGACCGCCCCAACCCTTCGAACCGGAGTTGTTCCGACGAGGGTCGAGTCCGTTGCCGCTCGCGATGGTGGTGGTAGTAGCGACGGCGGAGCGGCGGAAACCAAGGGGGATGGCAACCGCCCTTCGGGAACGGTAACCGTTGGTGCATCGCCCTTCGACGCAGCCCGGTAGTGCGTGCCTCTCTACAGGGTGATCGAAAAGTACCTTCCCGGGATACTCGGGAGTAATCGCGGGGTACGGTGGAAACGAGTTTCCCGACTTCCCATTACGGTAATTATCGATGAAGCTAAGATTTTACGCTGTTTATATCGGTTATCGATAATTTAAAGATTAATTACAATATTCTTCGGAAGAGGAAGAAAAAAAAAGGACACATTCTACAGCGTTTGCTGAATACACACTTTTGCAGATTTTTTTTTGATGGATTGTTCCTCGGTGGCAACTTAAGTAAAATGCTTCGTAAATTTATCTCTCTCTTCTCTCTCGACTTTAATATTTGAAGGGCTTGACTCATCTTCAAACATTACAACTTTAGGATATATTCTCATATGGGTATTTTCGGAAAATCGCCTCCGAATTAATCGAACCGTCCACGAAAATCTACGCTCACGAATGTGCGGCTCACCACGAATTAAATGTCAAAGGTGTCCGTACTAACGGCAAGCCTCGCGTCGAATGTAACAACGCGGGGCGTACATTCTCGCGTGTACTTCGGCCGGTAATTTCAATGTCACTGCCGGATGTTTCTTCAGCCCCAAACGAGGGGAGCGGTCGCCACCTGCCCCCTCCACCCTCTCTCTCTCGTTTGATTAACGTTATTTTGCTCGACGGGCGAGCATCGACCGCGATCGATACACGGCGCGCAGCGGTGGCGGCAGCGGTGGCGATGGCGGTGGCGGCGCGGCGGTATAGTCACGTTTGCGAGCCGAGGAACAAGGAACGAGGAACGAGATGAGACAGACGGAGCCGAGCGAAAAGGCCATCGGCCTGCGCCGCAGACGGATTGGTAACGGCTGCGGCGCTGCGGTTATGGGAAAGGTAGGCGAGCGAACGCGAAGCGAGCGTGATGGACGGATAGGAAGGGAGAAATTTATTATACCTTGGAGCCCCGGGGCTCCCCGGGCCTCGTATATTTAACAATAACGCGCGATATATGTACATATGACAATA
Source organism: Tetramorium simillimum (assembly GCA_011636635.1). Lineage (NCBI taxonomy): Eukaryota > Metazoa > Arthropoda > Insecta > Hymenoptera > Formicidae > Tetramorium > Tetramorium simillimum. The sequence goes on along the minus strand of VBVQ01004210.1, from coordinate 8,583 downwards.
TCCGAAGAAATATAGACACGGATCTATCCGTTTTATGTCCAAACGTTCGTCTCTCTACGTCGGAATGTCAGCGTTTTCTATTTAACAACGCAAGTTGACTTTTAATATTTAACTTTTATTTTTTTATTCAATTTGTAACGTTTTGAGGGAGAAAGAAGCGAGCGTGTTAATTATTGATTATTTAGATCTCTGTCACAGCAAGAAATTAATAACATCAAAAATATATATAGTAAATAAGGAACAAGAGCGAAATAAAATAATCAAGAACACTCAACGAAATAATCAGAATTATAATACAGTTGCATATGAAAATATACAAAAGGTATATACAGTAAAGAGCTTTGATATGTATTCCAACGGAATAAAATATTTTATTCCTAAAAGGAGAAAATATTCCAGACCAGAGAGAAAGACAGACTGAGACGGAAGCCTGCCAGACGCCAGATCGATCGCGTCTGCGTGCCGGCATCGACAAAGGAAACGAAAGTGGTTGTAACGAGATCGTTTAGGTCCCAACGCGCCAAGGAATTTCTAACAAGTAGAAAATTTCTGCTTCAAGATTCCGACAAATAGATATCAATACAATTTTTATTGAAATTCCTAATTTTTTAAACAAAAAAAAAACATTATGACTTCTTAACTATCACAAACATGTAATATTTTATGATTATCTAATAAAATTATATGATCCAAGAATCTATGTTTTCATATAATTAAGATAAGTCATCGTGAAATGTAAAATAATATTAATAAGCTTTAAAACGATTTTTTGCTAAATATGAAATTTAATTCGTCAATTAATGTTATTGGAGTTAATAAGCCATAGCAAGAATACACACACGCAACGACGGAGACACATCAATAATTCGTATAACGTTAAAAAAGTGAATTGTATTGGTCGTCATGCGTTTTACAGCTTCGATTTTAAGCAATTCACAAAGTGGTGCGTGCGTTTGAGCGCGATAATACTTCTGTTAAACGTTAAATCGAGCGAGTACTTTTCACGAGTGGAAAAGCTTCGAATCCTCCTCGCTCGTCGGGACTTAAACCCGCCGGGTGCATTTTGAACGTTAAAGTGCATCAGCGTCACGCTTTCCGGAAGTGTCGGTCGTTTCGCTGCCGGTGGTTTACGAGCGCGGAGTGGTTACGACGCCACGAGGACGACGTTCCGTTCCGCATGCGGAATACGTAGCAGGAGGTCACTGCACTGCGAACCTCTCGTCGGCAGAAGGTCGCGCGAATCGCGGGATCGATTTTGTATATGAGAGCGCGTTGACATCCTGACGATTCCGCCAGGATGTAGGTATTTGTGAAATGCACTTAAATCTCGAAACAATGAAGAAGGGTGAACGACCTTTATTATACAGTGGAATGGAATGTCGATTCAGATGAACAAAATATGGAAATACGTCGGGACTTCGCGTAAAGATGAAATGGACTTTTATTTTATTAGAAAACATAATTGTATTTATTAACCTTTCAGTCGTCGTGCAAGTTTTTGTAACGAGTCAATGTGGAGGTCTTAAGAGATCCCCACATAAGAAATCAATTTATAACTTTTACGTCGAAAATTCAAATTCTCTCTGTACTTTTGAAGTTTGTATGTATCTTATTATGAAAAAATATATTTTAATAAACATCAAGATTTTTTAAAGATCTTGCGCGATAACTTGCGATCTTATAATATAAAAAACATATTTATGAAGTAGCATCTTTGTCACGTGGAAATATTTATTAAAGAGTGAGTATTTCTGGAAAGTTTTTTGTCCTACTAAAACAATAATTTCAATACTTATCTAAATGCATATCTAAGTAAAACAAAAACTAAACAATTGTTGCTCTTCTTTGCCTACAAATAATTTAATGTCATTATGCATTGATGCGCATCAAAGTGCAGTAATAAATGGAAAAAAAAATCAATTTTCAATTTTACTTTTTTATCAAAGTATTTTTGTTTCCATTCGCAAATAGATTTAGAAAGAAACGACGAAATGGAAGGACATTGATTATCGAACGTGAAAAAGCAAAGTTGCTACATTTCTCACCAATAGCATCGTTCTCAAAGTTCTTAGACTCGAAAGTTGGTGAGACCAACGTTCGAGTGTAGTATATACCCAGAGAAGGCTGGAGAGTGGAAACAAGCGAGTGACGTATATATCAAAGGCGAAGAAAGAAAGAGAGAGAAAGAGAGAGCGAGAGAGCGGAAGGGAGGATGAGTGGAGGAGAGGTTCAAGCACCATTTGACCGGTCTCTGAATCATCGTTAAGCGACCGTTACACGATGGCTCGTTAAATCGCACGGCAATGTGGGTGGGTCGGATAAATCGCACGTCTAAGGAGAGCTACATTGGCAGAATTGTTTTCGCGCGCGGCGAAACAGCGCTTGAGATCGGAATTGGTCGCGATTTTTCTTGCTGGCATTGCCTTTGAAACTTTGGTCAACAATGCTTCGGTGCATCGTTAACAATGTATAAACACAACTGGGTACAAACTTTCTCAGATCAAACAACTCATTCGTCTTTCCTCTCTTCTCAACTTCTAAAAAACTGACTTTCAAAATGATTTATAAGTAAAAAAAAAGAAGTGAATAGAAAAGGTTCAATTTTTTTTTTCACTTAAAACGTTATGATAATTTTCGATATCGAATATACTATTATCAAAAAAATTTATAATTGAAATAAAATTTAAATTTTATATATATTGACGAAATATGTTTCTGCGAGATATTTTTAGACATTTTTTCAGAATATTCTTTCAGAATATTTATGATATACGTGATAAATTGTCTCGAATGACTTATCTAGTGACGTAATTTGCGATGAATAAGCATTCCATGCAAACATGCATTAGTGTTATATCGATTATTCGATCTGACGATATTAGGGTGATACGTAAACATATGACGTGGGAGAACGGAAACCACTAATTTCAAAAACAAGCCTGGAGTGCTGTCCTTAAGTAAGATTTCAATTAAGACCATCAAGTAATTAATGTTACTTTAAAAGTCTCGAATCGGTCTCAACTAGTTAACGGTTGGCGTGTCGCATAGTTCACTATTAGATGACGAAACATCATTTTTAAAAATACATTTCCTTTTTAAGCTTATTACATAAATGACATTCCAAGAATCCTATTTACAGATACGTGGAATCATTTACATTAAACAAGGAAGGATTAAGTCTTTACAGGGAGCGTAATGTGTAGGAGATATTATTATACTTTCTACAGACATATAAGATACAGATAATCAGTTCCGTTGTACACGTAGCGTTTCGTTAATCCTCCAAGCGATCGTAATTATCATGCTAGAGCACGTTTGTAAAAACCCATCGCGCCATTACGGAATATGGGAATTAGTTGCATGCAATCATCGACGATTCTTACGCTTAACGCGGAACTATTTACATAATATCGTGTCATAATTGAGGAATCGATACGCTTGGTTCGGCAGCCATTTAAATAAAATCAGGAAGAAGAAAGGCGGATATATCCACTTTACGCGACACTTTCGCAAGGAGCATGCAAGTCGATGCGCGCTAGATGTACACATTCGAGACAGATTATATAAGACTGTAATGTAATCATTAAATGCACGTATCACAGATAAAATATTTCAACGTTAACGTCGTCATGAAGTAAATGAATAATAGCCAGAAATGAATAATAGTGAGAAGTTGTATAGAGATGCAGCAGGGGGGATTTTGCTCGTTCGACTCGTTCATATGCGAATTTACGGCGAAATGGCATTTTAGGACATTGTGTTTTAACACATGGAAGATATGAAAAGCTTTGCACAAGAATAGGCATTTTAAGAGGAGAAATAAGAGGAGATGTGTGAAGCTTCATAAGAGGCAAAAAGCGTACCACTGTAAAATACTAATTATTATAAGCGACAAAGATTTGACTACTCTCGCAAAGTTCTGAATGACGAGTCCTTCTATTTGGAGCAAATTTAAACCAAGATATTTTAAATCTATAATTTCTAAGACAATTGAAAGATTAATTCGTACGAATTACGTAGTACGCATAAAATAAACATATAATTGACTTGATTGATTTCAGAAAATGAAAATTGCAATTTAAATATATTATTGATATTTTTCCAATTTGTAATAAAAAATATATAACAAATCGTTATGTAAGTAATATATATATATTGATTGTAGGACCTTCTATATGAGAAACATATATCAGATGCACTTCTTACATATTTAATTTCGTTTTTCAAAGTATAAAATAAATTATCTTACAGCATGATAAAACCATATCTTTAAGACCGCAAAATTTTCATCATTCTAATTTAATAAACTTTTAATAATGTTTTACACAGAAATCTCTGTACTGCATTAAACTTCTTCTAAGATCTCGTGAAATACGAGAAGGAAAAAGAATATCCGAGGCCTTCTTAATAGCTGTAAAAACAATTATGTCTAACGGAAGTATCAGGCAACATTATACTGTCGCCCGCATACATCATCTTTTTATGTACCGCATGATCGAGAGTCTTGAAGAGAATCTTGAGGATTTCTTACACAATGCAACCCGCAGAATTGCAGATCCGAATATAAAATAATTAAAATATGATAAATATATTTTTACGTTCCTGTTATCCATTTTAAATATAAACAAATTAATCGTACAACGCATCGAGTGTTAATGTAGAGGTAGCTTTAAAATTTTATTTTTAACTTTAGCAAGAATATATTTGTATAAAATACATTTTTTTAATTATCTCTCAAATTTATTTTCTCTCTCTTTAATTATCTCTCAAATTTTCAAATAAAATTAGATTCATAAATTTTTTAAATTTGTGTGTGCACAAGTACATATATATACATACATATATACATTGATATATACAACTAATTTTTTATTCAAAGAATTATTATTATCTGTTTTCTAAATATTATATCCTATGTATTACTGAATGAATAATAATAATCATGAATAAAATATTTTTATGCAAATTTATTCTATATCGCGTATTTCCTTTGTGTATTTTATAACACAATTAAAAGAGAGACAGAGAGAGAGAGGAGAAAAAGAGAGAGAAAAAATGATAATACGTAATGTGTAACATGATTCCATAATTAATGCAATTGTAGAGAATTTTAATTCTTGCCCATAACGGCAATTCTCTCGCTGAAAGATAACAATAACAAGTTTTATCATCACGCATATTTTTCCGGGTCGCGAAACGCGATTAAGGTACTCCGACTTCGGAGCAAGCCAAGCGTATCATGATTATTACTCCAATTAACATACGGCCGCCGCAATGCTAATTGCTAATTGTAATGCGGTTCGTTGCGCGAACAGTTTCTCACGGTGAGGCAGTAAAGACCGATCTGTATACACTTCGCATTTAGGATTACCTGCATTACGCCTGTAGCCAGTTCTGAGGAGAGCCTAAGGGCGAATTTATACAAACTACTCGTAAATTACACAATTTGCCACATGGAGAAATAAACGGGCCTTTGACAAAGTTATCGATTATTTCTTGATTAATATGTCAAACGTTGCGAGCAAAACCTTTTCTATTTCTGTTCCAATCTATTCTCCGTTTCTCCGTTTTATTTCGTATCGGTTATATTTTAACGCGATTCCAGTTTAAAATTTTTACAAAGAAATTCGATTAAACGTAACAAAAACATTTGTTAAATGGCTTCAAGCTTCAGTAGTCGAGATAAATGAAAGAAGAAAGAATTGAAGAGTGGAAGTGGAAATAAAGCAAGACTAAATGCGGTAAGAATGATCTTAAAAGATCCATCGCACAAGACATATATTTTCTCGTCATTAACTTCGCTTTTTTTTTTATTTCCTGGCATTTATAGTTCACGTTTTCCATTTTAAGCGTCAGCCGGCTTCTTGTTTCTTCCGTTTGTCCCAACCGTCAGTAGGACTGGCAGACACATTTATTAGCATTTTTATTACATTTATCATGTATTATTTTCTACTGACGAGAATTCCGGGGCGTTTTTCCCGTTTCACGTCACGAGGCGCATTTTGTGAACGCGGTGAGAAATTTATGGTTGCGGCGAGCCGCGGGTAGGAAATGCTATGTCGAAGCTCTCTCGGCCTTGTGATCAATCTTTCAGCGATGGCCGGCGGCCCCTGAAATTTACTTTCGTGTTACGTTACACACCATCGGCTACAATGTAAAACGGAACGTAACGAAACGGGGCGAACGGTTGCGGGGAACATAAACATGGGATGCAATTTTAATGAGAAGACATGCTGCGCCGCCGCCGCGCTTCTCCGTACTGAATTCCGTAGGTTTATTAATTTATGGAAGCTCGTTCCACTTATTGAAGACGAGAGATTGCCCGGAGCTATTTTAAAGCAGAGGAAACCTCCCCGTTAGAACTTTCTTAATTACCTTGTCCACGTGACGGGGAGCCATCGAAGTGTCTAACTACTTATTTATGCATTAGCGGTATAATCCTTATGCATGTAATGGTACTCGAGTCGATGGCGTTTGCCGTAAAGATTCGCGCTAAATATAGGGAATAATAAAGACGATCCTTATTGCCATACCGTTTCGTACATACAATTATTAAATTTGCAAGAATATCTTATTTAACTCATGGTTAAATACACTAAAAAAATTTAGACTATGGTGAAATACCCCGGAAAAATGGCAAAATGTGTTATAGAATGATAGACAGATTCGAAGTACACATTATTACCTTCAATTAATGTCTTTTTTTTTAGCTCCGTCGTAACTAATTTAATTTATGGCATCTCATAAAAGCAAATTCGCATTAAAACGACAATCGCCAACGCTGCGATCAATTATCGGCAATTCAAGCAATACTAGTCACATATTAGCGAGCAACACGCTGATGTGCTATTTATGATATTCAGCTTTCTAAAGCGTCGTGAAAAGAGAGGAAATTATTTCTGACTCGTTTCACTGCTGCGAGGTTGTTTACAACGACGCACGTTGTGTCAGAGACATCGATCGATATACCGGGTACTTACGATATTTATAATGTTAAACGAGAGTCCAGCTCGCTTATTTATGGCATTACGCAATGTTCTAGATTGCTCGTGCGACGAGACGGTTTTCACCGTGAAAATGACGTTACTGCTACGGACATGTCCTTTCTACGGGCGACTATTAACGCTAACGCAATCTGTGTTGCAGAAATGATTATACACAACATTTATTACTAAGATTCGGTAACATTGAAATACTTTTCTCAGCGCCGAATATTACAAGGTGAAGAAAAGAATATTGGCCTCGTGTTTCAAACAAATCGCGTTCAGACGATATTTTGAACAAAAACTGTGGATGCAATTTATCTCTTTGGTACAAAGAAACATTTTGTTTCCTCCTTATACGTGCAACACATCGAAAATTTCAAAATTGTAAAGTTAGCATTGTTGCGGACATCAACGGAGTTTCAAAGGCTTAAAGTGTCGTAACCTTTGAACCTATTGAAGTATCAAGGCTTTTGTAAAGTTCCAAAGTTCCACAGTTCAAGATACTTCAAGAGTCATATTAAAATTTCAAGATTCCAAAATTCTAAGACTTCAAGACTCGAGAATGCAATCGTGATCTCTTTTAGTTTTAATATTCCAGAATTTCATATTTGTGAGATGCAAGCACATATCGATTACAGCATCTATTATATTGCACGAGACTTCATGCATTCTTAAGCTTGTATTCCGTAGAAAATAATATGCATTAATTCTGCGTAATAATTTCTAATTGTCTATAGTAATCGATATATCGACAGTATTCAGTAAGGATACTACCGTTACTAAGAGAAAGTTCCATTTTCGAGAGAGGCATCCATAATGTAATTATGTTCCTCGTCTGGCCGATTTTCCGCGATGCACAATTCATTCGCCAATATTAAATGCGGTATCATCCATCGCGTTTGGACGAAAGGCCAGCCCGAATTCTACCAGGTGGGAATCGATAGAGGCTAAAATTAGCTTGCCGTACTGATTGGCGAGAAAGCCGAACAGCCGGAAACGAGATCAGCGTCCGCTAACAGCACGGGATTCCGACGATCGAAAATTGGATATGTGAGCGGAGTTACAGTACTTTCGAAAAGTTTTCTGCGTAATTGGCACGGCTCGTGTATAAGAGAGAAGTGTCCTCCGAATAAAAAACGAGTGATAGGTTTTATAGATTTCCTATAAAAAAATTTATATACATTGTGTTACGAGAATATATGTAATAAAATAATAAGTTCTAATATGTTCTTTAAATAGAGCTGATCAAGGTGAGCTTTAAATTTCTAAGCGAATAAACGAAACACGGCGCTGGCATGATGCTTTTCGGCACTTACCACTAATTTCTCTCTCTTATTGCCTGAAACGTAATTACGTCGAAAAAACGAAATTTTTTCCCCTCGACCTATAAGGTTTATTACAGGGAACAGCCGTGCGCCGTCCCGAGGAAAATTTTATTTTTTGCGGTCGCTCACGTCTGGGATCGCGCGGTAGAAATAATTAAATGCTGCGACGCGCGCTCGTCTCCTTCCCGTTTTCCATTTCTTTCCTCACCGTCCGTCGGAGGGGGCGTCGCGGCGCCCGACGCCCGGCGCCTCACGCGCTGATAAACCGTCCC
>VBVQ01004209.1:2168-15567 GCA_011636635.1 Tetramorium simillimum | reverse complement strand
TTAAATATAAAAAATAATGGCTTGTCATAATACAATAATAACGAAAAGTAATAATATTGAATAATACGTTTGATCTTACCAATCATCAAAGTATGTACACTATATGAATACGAAAAGATCAAATTTAAACCATTTCTTGAGTTAAGTAAAAGTAAATGGCAAAATTATTATTTTAACAGAAAACACATAGTCAACATGTTATTTAACTTTATTGTTAAGTTAATAACAAATGGAATAGGAACAGTGGCGACCTAAAAAATGACTAAAAATTTTTCAAATACATAGCGTTTATAATAACATTTTTTGCTTCTTCTTTACTAAAGTACTATTATACACTGAAAGAAAATCGCCTACGACGTTTAAATAGCAGTTAATCGAAAGTGTTATGCGTAAATTAAAAATAAACAACCTTTACAAAAAACCAGGCCATGGACTTGTTTTGATTTTCCAGATACGCGGTTAAACGAAAATTCACAAACACCTATTTTTCGCATCATTCTTCCGTACGTCCATCCGGTCGTTTGTTCGTTTGGATTCAACATACTTCCGTCCCGCAATTCGACTCGGCGCCAAACATACATACATGTTTCCGGCCGACATTCCGTAAATTTCATAGCTACGGAGATATCCCGTGTGATTGTTCTGGCACGGCCACGCTTAGGACCCTCCTCCATTCCTGCGAACAAGGATGATTCTGACAACGACGACGACGTCGACGTCGACGACGACGACGACGACGACAACGACGACGACGACGACGATGACGACGATGATGATGATGCGGACATACCTGGCCGGCTCCGCGCGCGCCGCCAAATGACCCTGGACACGGTTCGTTCTGATGACCGTATCGACCGCATACGAATTGACGAGCTCGACCCGGCGAGTAGGGCCTCTCGTCGACGAACCGTGATAAGCTCAGATTATTACACACGGGGTACCGACTCTGACGTGCCGTTGCGGTGCAGGATTAAATTGCGCCGCGGCGCGACGCCCTACTTCGTATTACGCCCCGTCGAAGGCGACATACGCGCGTGTGTGTACGTGTCAGAATATGCGTGTAATCTCGAATGAATGCACTTCTAGGTCCAGTTACGTATCTATTCACGTTTGCGATTGCGGTGCGCATTCGAACGAATAGCTGATTTGCTAAATTAATCGACACCGGCAGCTACCCGCGAATTTCTGGTTTTGTCTTTGATGAAGAAGCGAAGAAGTGGCGCTTCCGGCCTTACTTATGTAGAGACACAAATGTAGCGTTGTGGAACGTGATTTGTTGGAAGTTCAAAGCGACTGCTGTATACACAGATAATAAGGAGTAATATCTGTTATCTGTATATCTTACAATCAAACGTTGAACAGCAAGAGGAAATTTTATTGCATGTTTAGATCTTTCTTCATTTAATTGTAAGTTAGGCAAACCATTTACATCATACGTATGGATGTACAAAGTTCATAAATTGCACCCTGAATGCTTGACACCTTAAAAATGAAAACTCTATTACTTCTTTTTATTATTTTATCATAAAAGTGTTGTAGATGCAATTTACATATTTTAAAAATAGCGAAGAGTAGAATAATTTTAAGTTTCATTTTTTACAAAGTTTTAAAGTTACGGAAAATTTCTTTCTTAAATTTTCTACAAATTTTAGTATTGTATAAAATATATAAATAAAGTAAAAATTTCAGTAAATCAGTATCTTTCAGAAATTAAGTGTTATGAAAAAAATACTCGGAATATTAGGATTAGTTTAATTTTTAATATACGAGGAGATTGCGAGATTAAAAAATAAGACGCCTAGAGCTATAATCTTATTAAAATATTACTTTCATTATCGTCCGTAAATAATGTGATCTACAAACTCGTAGTTAAGTTACTTGCTGGTTTAAAGATTAGAATTATAATATCTTAAGTAAAATCTTCGAATAAAATTAGCTTTTGGTACGACGTGTTGTGTCGACCGGAATAAGGTTTAACTTAACGTAGGAGAAACTCTCAGCGATCTATGTACAGCTGACAAAATCCGGCATCATGTGTTTCCTGGTGAAGATAAATGCATATGCTACGCGTAAATAGCATGCATGCATAATTCGGAGGTTCATGATTGTATATGATTTGCGTGGCATACTAATGCACTAAATTGAACTACGCTGCAAATTAGATGGGTGTTGATTAGTGCGCGGGAAAAGGTAATGTCGATGGTGCTGATAGTTTCGACGTGCCGTGAATTACGCGATAAATGTAAAGAACGAAGAGTAAACGCATTACAACCCCTGTATGCAGATGAAGCGCCCAATATTTGTAATAAAAGACAGTGATAGCGATAGGCGATTGAAACGAATTGTCGAATGGATAATACGGTTCGAGCTTTCCTGTAACGAGCGACAAATTGCGTTTAAAAATTTGCACGTGTCAAGGCGCCATATGTTATGCATCCCTTGCGCGCTGCATTTCTACAACTTTGCCCCAAGGTATCGCGTAAATGATTTTGTCATCGAGTTATGGTTGCCGCTTCGGTGATTGTCAGGTTAATGCTATCAGAGCCCAAACTTTGGCCGCGTTTCGCAATTTCCCGTCAGAGTTGCGAAATGTCATATCGTCATATTTTTCCAACAGACAATGCATAATGATAATCGTGTAACGATCGTGTCGGACTCAATAGCTCATTTCGCACGTTAACTCGAATGCGAACGTAAGCTCGAATGCAGAAACAAGCTTAATTGACGACTGGCAATGAGCGCCGGCACGCTCAGTGTTTACTCTTTCGCAACTTAACTCGATAGTATAAATAACATTTAAATAACGCAGAACTTGCCGACGAAATCGTGCGGAATTTAAATTTTAACATAAACATAGCTGCTTCGAATTCTTAAATACATTATACAACGTTTTAACAAATTTTCAAGACACTTAAAAAATGGAAACCCAAACAACAAGATGTCTAAAAAAATGTCTAAAATCGGGACATAAGACGTCTTTAAGATGTCTTTAAGGAAATTTTTTAAAAGACGTTTTATGTCCCGATTTTAGACATTTTTTAGACATCTTGTTGTCTGGAAAGGTATCGTTATTGATTGTTTTTTCACGCTACACGTTTCACGTGATGGAAAAAATGGTTCTCTCATAAAACCGCTGTAATAAAAACGCATCATCTCTTCCAAGAGTGAGGAGAGAGTACGACCAATGATAGTGCTTGCAATATCAGAGTTTACGTAAACATTTTACAAAAGCATGCACGTTTCTCCCGATGCGGCGTGCCCAGAGGTAAGAGAAATACACTTTGCTAAACAAGCGCTTTACATAAATATATACGGAAAATATGCAACAGTCGTAATAAACATGTTGTCCGTTTCAAAGTAAAAAAAAAAAAAAAGGGAAACCAGCAAGGCTCAGGCTTCACAATACCTACGAATGTCATCATGCCAAATACGGTAGTCGGCCAAGAGACAACTCAGTTAGGATACCCACTAGGATTTGCTGCTCCTCTTCGATCAGTCTACTTTCCGAAACTTTCCAATTTCATCGTGATTGCATAAGATGCACGAGACTTCGGTAAAACTTTGTCAGATATCGTCGGGTAACTTCGAGATAAATATTAACGATACAAGCATCGAAAAGAAACTGGGTGCTTCCATAAAATACGTTTAAATGTAAAGAAGAAACGATTCGAATTGGGGAAGAAATGCTGGAATAAAATTAACATAAGAAATCACTTGCCGGAAATGGTGAATTTGAGATTTTATATTTCTGAAGAATTTAATATTCTTGTTAAATCACGGATTTGTTGAAACACAGCATTTTCTCGCGATAATAATGGAACGACCTTGTATAAGAGTAAATCGATGCACAAGAGTGGACAAGGTATAGTGCCGGTGCATGCAGATACAAATTTCCGAGATTCAAGGAGCAAGTCTCCTTGAGGATTCTAAACAAGCTACTGGCCTGAATGCACAGAGGATTATAAGCGAATACAAGCGCGATTATATTTGCATACGTTTGGAAAATACATCTACTCACAAGACTGCATTGCGGGATCATCATAATAAAATGAACATTTAGCGCAGATTGAATGCGTTATAATCTAGATCAAATTTTGCTAATGATGTATTTTATGTAACACACCGCTATAAAGTCTTGTCGAAATTGCTTTCAAATCTTTGAAACAGCACGTTTTTAAATATGTATTTTAGGTGCAAAGGTTTTGTATAAGCCTGCTTCCAAAAAATATTTTTTTTTACTATGAAACTATTAATTATCAATATCATTATATCTGTATTTGTAATAAATCGGTTGTATACTGTTTGTTTTATAACTCTTGTAGAGATTTGAGAGAGAAACTATTATATTTAATTAATATTTAAATAATTTACAAGTGAAATGTTTTATGCAGTTTCTAATTTATGGTAAACTGAAGCGATTGTTTAATTACATTAATTAGTTCAAATATTCTCCCAACTTGATACAGTCTATATTCGGAGATCGAAACTTTGACTAACATTAACTATATGTACTATTTAGCGCAATTCAGATGTACAAATATTTATTTCAAAACAAGATACTATGTAAATAATGTTGAACAAGACACATTCCATAGATTTCTTAAAAAATATATTAATTTCATATACATACTTTGGTTTAAAAAATAAGTAGTATACATGACAGTTTAAAAATAGATAAACTTAGAAGCATATATTTTTGACTAATTTATAGTCAATTGTTCCGAATAAATAAATTAAGATTCCAATAATAAAGATTTAATATAAATATTAGTGTTATATATAAGTGAAAATTTAAAGACATATTTTCCGCGAATAATTACAACGTTAAAGATGGGAAGCAAAATAGGTTTTACTCAATTTAATTATGTTTGTGAACTTTCTGTTTATCGATTGCTATTTTAACAAATTAATATATAGCGATATTAGCTAAAAAAGAATTAAAAGGTTTCAACAAGGAAATCGTTCGCTCGGCTCGCCTTCGTAACTTTTCAATTCAATTGCCTTGCGCTTTCTTTATTGCATAAGGCGGATTTCACCTCTAAACGAAGTTTTGAGTGTAAAAGGAACTGCGTTCTAAGACTGCCAGGTATTTCGTAAATTCGCGTGAACTTTTGCGACTTAGAATACACCGCTACGCCGCGGAAGTCAACCGAGAAACTCGATCGTCGTGTACGTTTGATCCGAAATGGTTATCGTTTCGTGAGATGTATCGACTTTTTCTTTACATTCCAGTAAAAATGAAGTTCAATTGTGGGATAAAAACTTCTACCGACAGACGATATCTTTTTTTTTTTTGCTGCGAACGTTTAACGAGTCGTGAGAAAATGCGTTTCACTTCTTATTGAGGAAATGGAATTAATTTTGTTAGATCAGTAAAACTTTCTTATATTTATATATTTTTTTATTTTGCACGGAATTGTCGCAATGGATTGCTATTAGCAAATTTGATCTTTCGCATAATGATGATAATTTTATTACTACGTATTTATGATAAAAATATATATTAGAAATAATATATTTTAATATTTTAAAAATATCAAAATGCATTTTAATAATGCATTTTAATAATATCATTAACGTTTTTATAAAACTGTAAAGTAAAAATAATATGTATATGTATACATATATGAGTGTAAATATATAGAGGTGGACTCTATTGAATAATCACAAATAAATAAATTAGAATTCACTAAACTAATTTTTATTGACTTCTTTTAAATGATTAAATTACTTTCAAAATTTAATCAACATCATTGATAATAACCAGAAATAAAAATATTTTATGTATTTATTAGAAATAAAATGATTTTTATGTTTTTATAATTTTAATCAGCAAAATAATCGAACACACTCATGTTGTACTAAATATTTATCAAAGGACACAGTTTTCAGCAAATAGTCAAACATTAAAATGTGTAATTTATACTAATCGTTTATATGAGTAGAAAATTCCCTGGTTACGATTAAATTATTAATTAAAAAGAGCTCAAGTGCTCGTACATTCGACGTTAAAAAAAAGAATTATTCGAAAAATGTATACCAAAACAGAATAGTAGTCGCACGTTTGCACGCACTTTCACTCATGCAACTTCCATGACAGGTTTTCCAGGGCGCACATTAATTACGCGACAATGAAAAAAAGCTCCCTGTGGCACAATTCTGAAAAAAACAGAATTTATCGTTGGCACGTGACTTCGATGAATATTAATTTTCGAGTGCGCATATACTGCGAAAGAGAAAGGAATGGAGGAGGAGAGGGGAAAGGGAGAGAGAGAGAGAGAGAGAGAGAGAGAGAGAAGAGAGATATGTTTAACAGTTTGACAGTTACGTCGTTTAACTAGCTTTGACTTGGAAACAGGTCGAGAGTCTTTTTATTTCGACTCGTTAATGGCGTGCACAGCAGACATGGGCTTGCGTTCGTATATGGCAACTGGATTTTATTTTTCGCCAAATCGAATAATGGAATCAAGCGCGCAGTGTGTACGTTTAAAGCTCACCGGGCCGGCGCGGCGCGGCGCGGCGCGGTGCGGCGCGACGCGTCCGCTTAATCGATTTAAAATCCATCGTCGACCCAAATCACTGCCGACGAAGGACCTACCGGGCGAAGGACCCACTGCCGTTGGAATCTGAATCGAAATTCATAATGCTCTGTGCAAATGTCCCAAGCGTCGCCAATATTTGCGTTCCGCCTCGGTTTACCCAACACCGGCGCACTCGTCGCGTGCTACCTCGTTCAATTGACATCACTCCATTAGCGCAAGCAGCGAGTCCGCTGCTCCCGTCAATGAAGCATAACCATTTCATTTCGCACGCTGCCGCAGTTTCGTCATCCTTTCCTGCAACGCAATCCAGAGGTCGAATCGTATGCAGATGTCCGTTTGTAAAGAGAGATTATCTATGAATTCGTTATTGATTTTGTTCATTCCAATTTCGCGTGTAAATTGAAAGCTTCTAAAATATCTATATTTCCCGAGTTATTCCCCCCCCCCTTCCCCCGTTACGTTTCACAATAATAATAAATTTTCCTTTAATCTCTCAAATTGCCTTAATTAAAACTTTTCTGGCAAATATCTGAAGAAAGATTAAAATAGGTATCCGAGAGAATCTCATTTTGAATTTCTCCTATTGATTCTTTGCACTTCTCAGAAAATTTTTTTTAGAAATCAAAATCTACGTTTGTCCATACACAAAAGATTTAATTGAAATATTCCTTTGAAGTATTACAATATACTTCGGAATGAACAACACTCGATATGTTACAGGAAAGAGTTGAAGAATGGCATTAGTAAACTCGAAAGAAAGTATGAAATATAACGCTAATAGATCACGTTGACATTTTATGGAGCTTCCTATCTTCCTGGTCTTCTCTATAACTTGACGACGACCTCCAAAGCGCTCGCCAGGGGCCACCTACCCGTGGTCGGAAAACCCCTCTCATACATCGTATTTCCCTATAGTAGGAAACTGTATAGAGTGACATGGTGTGTGTGTCCCCTTGGTGAGGCTTTAATGAAGCTCAATGTACACGTATGCGGATAAAGATGAGAGTGTAGTGCATGGTTCATGAAGTCAGTGGCCTTGCTCGTAAATTGGACTAACTTGAAACTATCAGTGGTATCGGGCAAAGCGGCATAATGCATTATATCCGCATATACCCGTATATACCATCCACTAAATATATCCCTTTAACTGTACAGTGTTTCAGAGTTATGATTTTCTGCCTCTATACAAAATGGCAAATTTCATGTTTGTGGGTATATGCATTTATCGGATGCACTTAGGATTAGAAAATGTTAATTGTCGAAACATGAGCGAAAATGTGTGGTGGTAATAACCTATGGCACTGCTGGAACGTGAAATACAATAAATCTTGGAAATATTCATTCATATTTACAGCAGATATAGTGGTATTTTGAAAATTGTAGGAATTGGGAAAACCATAAATAGACAATAACTGGCGGTTGCTATAGCAACCTGTTACACTGCTTTTAACGCACGACAAAGGGGAGTTATGCATTTGACATTGCGAGGAATGTAACTGGCGAAATTTCTTTTGAAGCTTCACGTTTTATGTGATCCAAAATCTAAACATTGTCGGATGGAATGGTGGTGATGTGTATACACGTGCACGTGCATACATGTATTCGCTAAAGTGTATTTCTCTTTTTAAATTTCTGAATAATGTCACGACTTAAAAAATTTTTTATAAAATGTGTGTGTGAAATGTGAAACATTTTTTTAAGTCAACACAAAATGTCGCTTAAAATAAAATAGTATGCAAAGAGTCTTAACTATTGCAAGATTTGTCGATATCACTGTCCAATCCTCTTTTCGAATCGGCTATCTCATTGTTTTTTTTATCACGTGATGAAAGAATGTAAAGGCAAAAATATAAAAGCTCCCTTCGATAAACTGGCAGTTTGATTTGTTTTGTTATTCGAAAAGAAGATTGCATCCAATTTCACGGATTTTGTCTGTTCATTTATTTGTCTCTTTGTTTATTCGAGCATTACACGCGCAAGCAGACGGACCGATTTTTATAAACGGACCGTTTTAGCGTATCTTAGCCGGTGGATCCGATTTGAAATATAAATTATGTCATATCAGAAATTTCGATTTATTCGGAATGAATGATCGTGGGTCATGTTGCCGAACACTACAACGATATTGTCTGAGAAGTGTACCTCGACAGTTTTTATAATTTGACGCTAAACTTTATAATTTCTCAAACAACGTAAAACATGGCTAATCAGATGAGAAACCTATTATTGGATCGCAAATTCTAATAAATTTTGATTTCATTAAATAAAGAGAACAAATCTCAAATATTAATTTTGACAACAACATCTCAATTATTAATTTTGATACCCTGTTTGCAATATAATACAATTATATTTCAGGACATACATTCAAGAAATAGGAACATAACATGTAAATTAGGAAAATTAATCCACGTTTTATTAGAATCGTGCGACACTGTATGCGAAATAATACTGAATTTTGTGTGTCGACACAATGTAAATGGCACATTATACCAGCTCGCAGTTATAAGCGCAACGATATGTCAAAACTCAGTCTGTACGTTTTGTTAAATCAAGTTAATTAATATTTGATTGCCGAGACAGGCACGTAGAGAACGTATCTTGTATCCGGTAGCTGCAATGGTATGGTATGTTGATAATTAATTTCTAATTATAAATTAGCGCGGTAAGCGATAAATTGACACTCACATTATTGGTAGTCGTATTACGAATTTAATTAATGACGTATTATAATAATGGTGCAAGAAAATTGAGCGGACATTTATGCAACGTTTGTTTCGCCGTTCGCGATGCAATTTTATCCGATGTATTTACGATGTATTGTACGTAGGAAATTTTGAATTTCAGGGGTTGAAAAAACACACGTTTAATGTGTGACAAAGCACTCAAATGAGAGAAACGTGAGATGAAACTTTTCTGTCCGACTTCGCTGCTGTTGTGGCGTATTGCTTTCTCTAACCACGGATTAGTTTATGCGAAGCAACGTATATACATCGCATGATGAGACTGATACGTGAAAAAAAATACTTGTAATGTCACGTTCTTATCTTATCTTTGTAGTAGCAAAGATCTTCGAGATGCCTTTGCGAAAGGTATTCGAAGCGAGAATGTAAAATACGCCACTGATATCGCAAGTGAGCGTGCAACGTAACTTGTGTTTTTCGCTTAATACCGTCACATCGTTTGCGATGGAAAAAGCGTCACTGTTTTCTCCTCTAGCCTTTCTACTTGTTGGAATTTAGCAGTGCTCGTTTAGTTACACTTATTAAGGATAACGTATACATATAGCGAAAAAAAAGAGAACCTAACCAGTCAACGAAACAAAACTTTTTCTCAGTCTCTCATTCGCATTCTCATTCGGCAGAATGATGTCCGCGCGGCAACATCCGCGCGTTTTCGATCGCGCTTATTCGATCAGCGTTTAACTGCATTGCGCTAAATAACGTGGTCAATTGCGAGATTCTCTCGGGACGTTCACTGTCCAACAAAGTCCAGCGCTTTCAAGGTACGCATAGAGCGTGCGTTGATTAAAGGAACATTTTACGTGCGCATGCTTCAAAGAAATGAATTTATTCATCAGCGATTTTGAAAGAATATTCATTCGGCGTGCTAAAATCAATCATCACGGCAAATTCGTGCACATGTACTCTTGACACTCTAAACTTTAAGATTAAAAAAGATTTGTCAAACCTTAATTTAAAAAAGTGCTGTAAGTTAAAGTACCTACTGTGTGGATTTATACTGAATGGAATTTTTCAATTATGTGTGTATAATTGAATAAACGTGAATAAATGTGGTATTTCAGAAATTTACGTTGATATAGATTGTTAGCGCAGCCATAAAATCTTGTCCTATTCATAAATTACTGCGTAAGCGTTGCGTTATTAAACTGACTCTAAACAATGTGTTCGCTTGTCAAGTATTCGACGAAATCCGCCAGAACCTCATTCATGTGACGAATTTAATTGCTTGTTGCAATACAGTTACAATGTCGCTGCGTTGACATATGTACATTACTCTACCCACACGTCATGACACGTGTTTCGGTTTAGCAAATATATGTCAAGTGAATGTGTCGTTTGTATTTAATTGCACTTTTTTAGCATATTTTTATTGCATTTGATATAGCAAATTTATAATTTACAGTTATTTTATAAACGCGTTATTTACTAGTAAAAAGAAATAGAGATACAAATTTAATTGTTTCAGACAACGGAGGAAATTGCTACATCAATTATTACGATGCTTATTATTGTCTGCTATAAAAGAAATAATAAAAGTAAAAGATACACTGATGAAGATGTCACAATTGTCACATCGAAAGTAAGATATTATTTGTAAAACGCAATATTAAATTACTAGTGGAAAAATTTAATATTGCAAGCTAGTTTTATAACTATCAATCATTCACTCGTAACATGCGTTATATAATACGTCCATATAATAAAAGAATTTTGTAATATTATTATTTATAATTGAAAACATTGCAACAGCTGACAAATAACTTCTATTTAAGTAACGAAAATTAATGAATTTAAATATTAGGTAATATTTTAATATCGAATTTAGTATATAGAATTTAGTACAAGTACAAAGTTAATAATCATGGTAAAACCAATGAATTTCGTAAGGAGTTAAATAATTCATCAGTATTCAATAATTTCATCATTTAATTAATTTCATTTTAATCTTAATTCAAATTTAAATTTATATTTAATTACTAATATGTTTAACATCGGAAAATTCAAAATTTACAACACACGATTACTATCTGCCGAATCTTTATTACGAAATAGCCCACTCAAAATTAATCGAAAAGTTAATTTCATTTTTTGCAACAATTTCAAGAGAAAAAACTTCATACGTAAATATTAAGCTCTTATAGAGAAAGAATTATAATAATTCGTAGAGTTATAATAAATCTCTATTTATGCGATATTCTTATTAAAGAAAGTTGAATTAGATGAAAACAATATAGAGAATTTAGAACAGACGCAGTACAGAGTTACATCTCTCAGAATGATCCCAGATCAATGTGACTCGATTTCTCACGCGCAATATCGTGCTTACGGTCGTAAAGTCAAGTATGCGGAATAATTTACTGTCAACATATTTTCAGCTGTCTATGTCTAAATCCGCGTTTGCCAACAAGCTGCAAGAAATTCATCTTGCTGTGCTGCCGCATTAATTTTAAGTTAAACATATGGATCTGTGAGAATTGAATGAAAAATTTTAAGTTACTTACATTTTTGAAAATTTTTCTCTATTTAAATGTTTGTATTTTACAATTAAATAAACAGATCTATGAATTTCGATTTTATAATCATATTTTCCATATTTTAATTGACATTCTTCAGAAAAAAGTATTTAATGAAAAATATAAAAATTTTTATTTTTATAAAATTATATTTAAAACTAATCTACGATGGAAACTAAGAGATTCAATACCGTAAACTGTAAACTTATAATACAATAAATAGTAATTTTATAATAAAAGTAAATTTAGCTTGTAGCTTAAATTTCACACTTTTTTCCTCACTTTCAAGATTAAAAATTTATATTGCAAAGGACCATTCACACTCATACACAATATGCCTTTCAGCATAATTCATCATATATTTACTTATTTATATTTTAGAAAAGAGTGAGGTGGCAATGAACAATTAATTTAAAAATTTATATTGCAAAGGACCGCTCACACTCACACACAATACGCCTTTCAGTATAACTCATCATATGTTTACTTATTTATATTTTAAAAAAGACTAAGGTGGCAATGAACAATCAATTTTTTTATTTAAATTATTTCGAATAAAGCAATTTTGTAGAAGTTTTTTATTAATTGTTATTGTTTGAACTATAAAACAATATTGAAAAATGCCATTTTGATAGCTGAGAAACAAATGCACAGTCGATTTTTTTTTACATTTCTCTCCGTGCTCTTACTCTTTTAAAGCTAAATTCACTATACGTGCGTTATATGTATAAATATGTCATAAGTTGAATATGTCCATCACATAAGAAAAATTATTCGCCAGCTTATAATGCACTTTATTTGACAAACTTGATGGTTCAATGTATGTACATACATGTATGTACATACATGTATGTACATACATTAATATCAATCAATACATACATGTATGTACATACATGTATTGATTGATATTTGGTAATTAAATTGACATTTAATTTTTATGTATGATAAATAATTACAGAAAAATAAAACAAAGCTTTAAAATAATTTTCTTATTATTGTCTATAGAATATTAAATATCTATCAAATATCTAACAAATCAATACACCTTTACTACTGTACGATACCATACTTGAGCTAAATTTTCGCAAACTGATTGATAAATTTTAAGTGCTTCCCCTTAAAACTATTATAGTCTCGACATTTTCGTGTAAGACTTTTCGTCTTAGAATGTTACATAAAATATGTTAGTAAAAAAATATCCAAAGTAATTTTGACACCCATTTCAGTGTAACGATATTTAATAATGGATATTATCTATATTATCTGAACGTAGTAAATTTAACAATTTAAATTCCGATGAAAGAGCGAAATATTAAATCGTACTTCATTATATGCGGAAAAATTGAAAAAATATGCTCTTTGTGAAAAGTAATATGCATCAGAATGCGTCATGAAGAATATTCTTCTTTGTTTTCAATAGATAATAAGATCTGTCCATTATCGAAGAACTATTTGACTTCACATTATTTAACACCACATTACTTAAAACAATTTTAAGCTGAGTAAACATATTTTACGTTAAATATCTCTTATAAAACTTTAGTTTTTCTCGAAATTACATTTTCCTACCATTTTATTATTTAAAAAATAATAATAT